>MIEF01011088.1:0-186163 GCA_001870725.1 Taenia solium | reverse complement strand
CAATGCAGACATTTGACGTTATTTTGTGGGTTTTCTCCACTCGCTTTCCAAGATTTTCTTTCATTATACAGGCGGCTTAGGGTGGACCATTTTTTCTAAAATTTTGAGGCGACAGTGCCTTTGTGTTGCGCCTGCGCTAGGCCTTATATATTTACAGGCGCGCTGAGAATCTCTACAAATTGATTTTTTTCACATGTATTCTATCTCTTGATTGGTGAATGTAGGATGGGTTGACATGTGGAATGAAAAGTGAGAGGAATTTGAACTTATTTCTGAATATCCCATTCGTGCATGCTTTATTCCCAGACGCTTGTAATTTATAAGGATTCATTGGGCGATAAATGCTGCCTACCATGTGCCGTCCTCTTCTGAATTTCCAAAAATTCTAGTAAGACAAGTTAAACAAAGCAGGAAGTTGAATGTGGCGTCACAAGGTAGCACTCGATTCTCTGTTTTTGAGAAGATGGAATGACACTTGCTGAAAGTGGAGCACTCACCGGAAACAGGTTAGGCCATGAAACAAAATACACCATAATCGCCACGTTGCGACGTATCTCTCACCGCTGACAACGGCCGGTCTCTACTTGGACCATCCATTTGCATTCGACTAGACACTATTTTTCATTTGGTATGTCTTTAAATGTCCCGCCTGCACCAAGAAAAGCAGGAAAATTAAGTGATTTGGTAGAGTTGGCTACAATGGCGTTGACAGGTAGAGGGTGACATAATTTAAGGTGGATAAGGCACTCTGCATACAGTCTGTGAAGACAAGCAGTATATGGAGTACCGCCTGTGAAGTGGCAATGTTGGTTCTATTTTTGACGTAACTATGGAAAATTGCCTCCTCTCGACTTGACTCAGCTTGACTTGAATCTCCTTGTGTACGATGATGTGACGCCTTTATTTTGGGCCTATCTATTCCTAGTCTAGCTTTTACCAGTGAAATATAGTTCCTTTGTTCCATATGTACAATCTGTTAACTGGTCCGCATGTGCATGCATTTCAGCGACAGTCACCAGTCACCAGTCTACTTCAGCGCAAGTCAATCAAACTACGACAATTTTATCCAAGCCACTATTGGTCAAAAAGCGATCCACGACATTGGCAAGTTCAACAAAGGCAGCGGACCGACAAGCAACACCTTCACCCTCTAACAACATTTGGAATGAAACTTGCATAAATGGTGAGTTGTCGCATCCCACTACTGCTCCATTTCATGATCCCATCCTTCCATTAGTCCTGATGGACGGACAATGCTAACCGCGGTTTGGTAAAAGCAGGTCCACTTTGAAAAAGTTTGCGGAGTTTTAGTGAGTGTGGGAACGGGAATGATTTTCACTGAAGCAATATAGACTGGCCTGTCGAAACATACTGGGCCAGTGACAGTTCACTGCAGGCATATGCCCACTATGAAATACAAGGTGATTATCTAAAGTCATTTGAGAATCGTTAAAGAAGCATGGGAAATTCTGCGTTGTTGCGGCAAAGAACTCTCTTTCCACTTTGATGTTAGGCATTTCGTGTTTCCCCGTTCAACCACCTAACAGTTGCGAATATGCTCTAACTTCGTGTTGCTTTTACAGATTAACCAAATATTCATGTGGCGAGTAGATCAGCATGTGTCAGTGTTCCGTTGTTGCGGAGGAGCTAAACACCCATGCATGTGTTGAAAATCTTTCACAAGAAACCATGTACACACACAAGAGATGCCAGCTAAAGCACAGCAATTTTGCGATTGAAGCAAGATGACAAGACAAGCAAAATGCAGTGGGATCTACTCAGAGCATATTTAATATGAGAAGTGGGGTTAGTGTTGGAAAGACACGAGTAATGGGTGACTTGTGTGTTTCTTGAATCATAAAAGCCTAAAATGGAAAAAGGTGAGTTTAAAATTTTCCATTCACAGTCTTGATATTCCACAAAGCTTTAGCGGCTCCTCATTCGCACTGATTTTCTCCACAGTTGTAAAAGATTTGCTAGTTGTAAAGGTGCCTTCTCCCTGTTTCACTTAAACAGGACAGAGTAGTAATTCTGTCGTATGGAACATCCACGTGTGCTAATCGCCAAATGTGCCGGGAAAGACGTGGAAACTGTAAGAGTACCGAAAATGGCACATTCTCGTCCGTTGTGGTGCAGGGAATGCCATGGTGGGTGGAAACATGGAGGCGCACAATAGAATCGCATTCCCTGGCCTACCAGCAGGTGATGTTGTAATGCTCTCAATGCTGTTAAAAATGGTGCCTGTGACTCTCAATGCTTCCACGGAGAGGCTGTAGGTGGTGTCGGGCTGCAGTGCGTCAAGGGTGATTTTGCTACGGGAGAACTGGACAGTTTTCATCCATACGGAGATGAAGGGAAGCTGTTACCCCAATCATTTCAATTACGTTTGCAAAGTGCTCACCTATGCCTTAAAAAAACCATTTTACCTCAATGGACTCAGGACTCACGTGACTCCAATAGAGGTATTGCTGGAGCGAATCCACTTCTGCACCTGCCACTTCTGTCGTTGACTCTATGGAGAAAACAAGAAGGATCTTTTTTCGGCATTTTGTGATTCGAGAAATTCTATACCCAATAATGAGTGGCAATTATTTCAGAGCCTAAGAATTCTAGCATGCTATCAAAGCAATGCCTTTGTCTTTAGAGAGGCAGGTAAAATGAGTGCTCTCCAAAGGTTGCATGTTTTCATCCTTAAGGCGTTTGAAGGATGTGAGATATAGAATGATTTAGCCATTTTCTTTTTTGCAATCCATCACTTTTGGTTGTGGTGGCTGCCTCTATACTCAACGCATGACTTATTTTAAAAGGTGGGGTCTATTGAGATATGGACATATCTACCCACCATCTTCTGCCTCGCCTTTCCCCTGGTGCCACTGGTCTCACATCAAGGAGAATATTTTTAGACGCCACCTGCGCAAGTTCCGAATGCTAATGAGGTAGTGCTATGCTATAGCAGCAAGTAGATCGCAGTGTTTAAATGTTCCTAAAGCACTGTTTTGTGCATGCGATTGTCAACATGGAATTGCTTGTACTCCACTTTCTTTGAGTTCATCTCGCACGACACTCCTTGATGCCTTGTGTACAGCTTCACTGCTACTGCAGGAAATGATGCTTTTCGTTTGAAATCTAAGATTTGTGCTGCAGATGCGAGCAATGTGACTTCTTCCACTTTATAGGCAATGATTTTCTAGCCTTCGCCTTAAAAGGAGGCACTAATCTTAGACGTCAGTGCAGCGAAGGTAATGAATGTCATCTGAATGGAGGACAGTTTGTCAAGTCATGGGACGTGCTCAAATGGCCAATTACTATAAATCGTATTAAACACCCATTGTATCAGAATACCCATCTAATCCTGTTGAAATCATGCTTCAACATGGCAAATCAACATTAAACAAATAAATTTATAGTCAAGGTCCTTGGTATCTGTGGACCTGCCCATTTAGACCAATCATGCCAGTGGCTGTAAAGCTCGCAATGATTAAGAGGTTAGCTTCGGATTAAGGGGTTTATTGTGAATTGCGGTACATGCTTGGATGTTTTGGTTGCGGAACTCTCGAGTACAAGTGCGGATCCTTAAAGTCTACGCAGATGTTGCAGCAATCAATCAAACAGACAACAAGGTGGTCATAAAAAGAATTATGGGTTACTAGGAAAGAAATGGCCTCTGAGTTTGCTAACATCCTCAATTAGGCATGTAATAATAATCACTAATAAATCAAACTTGGGGTGAAGTTAGTCGTGGTAACATGTCAAAGTGAATGTACCAAGGGTCACATGGAAAATGGCATTGATTTCATAAGTGCCTTTAACAGAGTAAAAATTGATTGGCTTTGTTTATCTCTGAAAATACCTTATCTGTCGCATTCACGTCTTGGCATGAAGAGAAGCTTTGAAATACTCTTGAGGTACATGAAGTACAAGAGTACTTATTTCAACCTTTACCGATCTGGAGTAAGAAGAGTGATTAAAATATATCTAGCTTTTGTCTTTTAAGCGCTAATCTATCACCACCTTAATACCTTACTCTTTCCTGATCAACGCATTCGGTCCGATGTTTGGGATGAAAAAATTGCTTGAAACTTCAAGTAACATTTTCGGATGTCTCCAAGGCATAATCTTGGTTTAAATGGTGAATTATGCCTTAAAAAGTTTTTGTGGGCTACCAACTTACGTGATACACAGCCTTTAAGCCCGTTTCCAGCACTATCTGCTGATCAAACAGGTCGGCAGATTTGCCAAATAATTTCTGAGGCTACCATTAATGTATAGGCATAAACTTAGTCACTTAAGAATATCATATCCTTGTTGTCTGACCTGTAAAGCCCGCATTCGTGTGATTATTTAATCCATTGAGCCCCGATGAAGATCACCTAAACTCAACTTGCGTCAAAGTGCATGCGATTGGCCATGATTCCTGTCAAGATCCTAGCCCAACTGATCAAGTAATCAAGCAGAACACAGCAACGACTTCCGCATTCTGTGAGTGATAGGTTGGTATCATAAACTGTCTCGAGGCTAAGAAATTGGGGCTTCGATGGAGCCCCAAAATGCACGATAGCTCTGAACTTTGAAGAGAAATCTGAAAAATTTCCAGTGCTTTACGCTTTTCCTGAGAAAAATGCATGTGAGCGGAACGCAAGTTCGGTGGATAAGCATTTGCTTTCCCATAGGATTTCAATTACAAATTTAACGTACTCTAAGCTGTTTTGGCTTATCTTGTATGAATAATCTCTTCTTCCCATCATAATCGCTAACCCTAATGAAGTTCCCCTGGCGCGCATTTAACTTGACAAATTCCACGATTTATTTGTGGGTAAGTTTTTGGCCCGCTTCACGCCCTTAATATTCCCCAAATTTGTTTTCAACACTTTACTTCCCATTGTTAGTGTTAATAATGACTAAAGGAATCTTTGTAGTTATTAAGGAAAATCCACATTTCGTTCCTAAAATAATACCTCCATCTGTAAGAAACTTTACTCCAAAAACGAAACTTTCTAAACCTTTTGGATCTAGATAACATACCATTCTGCCCATGTCGCAGCCAATCCGCTCGGTCACTTGAAACCCTCTAATATGTTGGCATATAATAAGGCAGCAGCTGGCATAACATTAATGCGTACCTAAGAGAAATTATAATAGACAATTATCTGCACCTAACAAGTTTTGTGGGCCGTTAGTTTAGGAAATCTTAGCCAGCTAGCAAGATTAGATCGTTGCACCACCACTTATTTTGGTAAAATACGATAATTGTGCTCCAGCTTGCAACTACTGCTTCTTCTCTGTTTAACTACTTCATAGAGCTGAATCAATGTAGGTTTTACTTTAAGATACTGCAGTAATATGGAGTGTCCCATATATTTGTCCACCAGCTGAACAGTGTCACATAAATTTGGCGTAGCAACGCCCTTCTTTCAAAATGTGGATTTTAAAGTGATCTTTTTATACAAAAACAGCAAGTCGCTCCCCCTTCTTCTAGCTTCTACTGTCAATTTAGCTGGCGCAATGGCTGCACGAACGAGAGGAACTGGATTGGATCCATTCATGGAATAATGTAAAGCCGGTGGTGTTTCACATAGCTGAAACGATGGGGGTACTTTATTCAAATAATAATGCTGGAGTCATTAAAATGAGGCAAAAGTGCCTACTGAGGCAGAAAAAGGCACTTAAGTTTTACGACTTTTCTGCTGTTGATATGGATGTAATGTGGTCTTATAGATAGAATCGACTGTAATTCCAGCTGAAAGGATGCTCCAAAGAAGTAACAGAACTGTCTGGATTGCGTTTTATGAAACAACTTAATTGGCTCCAACCTGAGTCAATGTTTTGGATGTTTGGATTGCACAGGCGTGTTAGCCCTTCCTGCGTCCGTATCAAGAGAATTTTGATGAGATAAGCTTCACACTAGCAATAATCGTTTAAAAATTTTTCTGCCAATTGCCTTCTAAACAGCTTAAAGGGCTAGGATGTGATAGGCATGTATTTTGACCAGTTTGTTCTCTACCTGACCTGTAATTGCCATTTGTGTTTCTATTTCAGACGGGGACCTAATATGTCTATATGTAACTCTGAGATGGCCCAGAAACACTTAAACGCTTTTTAAACAGAAAAGTTCCTTCCCTTATAGATTGGCTATTTGTCCCTAATTCTACATGTTCAGTCAGTGAAATGACTTTTCAAGGTAAGCCGTGAGGATTTCTGTCGATTATCCCCCATACGTTCTTTTTATACGATGCCTACAGTCAGGAGGACAAAGCAGCATCCTTAATGCCTGGTTTTATGGCGAACCCACTTTACAGTTTTACCTTGGTGCTGGCTTTAGATAGTCTATTTTAAGGTCGAAAAGCATGTTTCGGTGCCCATTTAGATATTCTAACAGAGGAGGCAGGGGTTAATAAATGAAGCACTCTGCAGATTCCCAATTGTACTTAGGTAGACAAAATCCTTTTATTTAATCGCACTTAACCAAATCATTGCAAACGAGTTTTAAAGAAGCAAAATAAAGAGGCTTGAAGCCTAATGTCACGACCGAAATATTTTCAAGGGTTGAGATATCGAATCACTGTTCCCACCAAACAATGCAGAATGAATTCTTTTGCCTTTAGAATTGATTCATTTTAGCAGAGCATCCGGCTGACAAAGCAGCATCAAATTTGTTCTCTTTCTAAGGAAAGAACCAAAGCGATTTATGGAAGACTATCAAATATTCGCCTGTAGGGTATAACGATAGGTGTGACCTGAACAGAGAAGGGTGGTCAGGGCAATAAAAACGCAGCTTTTTCTAAAAAATAAGTCGACTTAAATATCTGCCGATTTGACGAAAAGTACAGGCTTAAATCAGATTCACGCAGAAAATGGTCCAAAAATGCATGCTAATTAATCAGCATTTCTTTTGGAGGCTACATTTGGAGGAAATTTATCCAGCATTTAACTAAATATGCTTTTCAAGCCCAAATTAAACGATCTGTTTTGTTATTAAAAATTAGGATAATCCATTATACAAACCAGTACATTAGCTTCGCAACACTCATTACAATACAGCCGGCCCATCAGTCATTTTCCGAAGACACATGAAATTATTTCAGGCTCGCTTCTTGTCACGAGATTATTTGTATAGCATTTTTTGTTTCCTAATCCGGCTATTAATTAACGAATGCAAGACAGTTAGTGGTGAATCTTATTTAAAAAATTAAGCAGTTCTTTTCGTGGCACACCTGACTCTTCAGAAGATTTTGCCTTTCGACTGGGCATTGACTAGACTAGCACCTCGTTTCTCATTACAGCGAAAATTTGTAGAATGTAGAAACGTTTTCCTTCCTACTTATTTGTGACCAGCCGCACTGCTAAATAGACAATCTTACTTTAGCATTCCCAAAAAAGCCAAATTGGTTGCATTTTGTACAAGAGGCTAAAAAAGTAGAAAGATGCAAATAGCATAACTGTGCACCCTCTCTTAATGCTTGCATAAAAATTAATTATAATTGTCGATTAGGGACCCAATTTCTTACTCTTCCTGCAAAATACATGCCTGATCCTACTTAGGGGCATGCCAAACCCATTAAAGCATGGTAAAGGAGGAGATAGACAACTTGTCAGACACCGAAAAAATACAGATTCGCTTATGAATTTGGTTTGATAACCCTAAATTTTACACCAATTTGGCTTTGGTATCACCTGACGAGAACGGACTACGGTGTAGTAAGTCACAGATCCGACTGCATTGTTCAACACTTGATTACTAAGTCAAATTTCCCTATCTCCTTACGCTGTGGTCAAAATGTCATCTGGTGAGAAAATAAACAAATTCTAGTAAGTTTAAAATAACTCGATAGCGTCTGCAAATGAGGCCGGCAAAATGAAGTTGAGACATCACTGCTTTAGGTTAGCGAATATTTGTCACCAACCAAAAGTGTAAAAGAGGGGGAGAAGGATACAGTTTAGCCATCTTTGTGTGTGGCGGGCCATTTAACACTACCTGTTAAGTGTAGAAGAGGCCGACGTTGTGGACACCATAGTAGCAGACTTTGGGGATTGGATTGAGAATCCAAGGCTTGCAAAGAGTGTCCTCTCTATGCATATCTGTGTCGACGTCCGTAGCGTTGAGAGTAGAGTTCAAAGATTTGTTCAGGACTCTTGAATACTTAACATGCAGGGTACTGTTTCTCGGGTTCCCAATTTTATTCTATCCTGTTTCATGTCTCTTGAGTTTTTATTGCCTTACCATGGATACGTGAATGGTTTGTCTAAATACTGTTTCAAATTAGTAATCAACTGAAAGAATATCCATCTTTATAAAATCAAGGATTCCAAGTAAGGGTGCCAGTCAGGTGGCATTTTATTTTATAGCCTTGAACAAGTAATGACCATTTAACTTTCGGTTGTTTTATTGCTCAGTGTAACCAAGAATAATAATGTTACGGATGTAGGTATTTCCACAACGCCTTAGATGACGAAAATCAACCGCATGTTAGGGGGTTATTTTTGTGCAGCTAAAGTTGATTTTCTTCTATTCAGAAAATTTGTGTTGTACGACGTGTTAACATCAGAAATAAAATGCAATGGTCTCAAATCTGACTGTGAAGTCTTGACACACTTAACTTGCCACTTATTCTCTCTAACTTTTTAAGATCACCTAGATTGGACAAGTTAGCAACATTTCATTAATTTTATTTGCACAATCTCGTCTTTTAATTCGTTTCATAACATTTCAAATTTCTTATTGTTTTAAGCTGCGTTCGAAAACGGAGAAGCGTAGATATCATTCCTTCGGTGAAGACATTCACCCGATTTCTTTGCCTTCACTATTTTAATTGGCCACTGATAAATCAACAGATGCGACTACTGGGAAGTAACTAGTAGCTGGGACTAAAACAGTACTGCTATTTATTAACTTGCTTCACCCAGTACAGGTTTTGGGGCAGACAATCGCTGATCCTCCTCGAAAGTATGGTGTGATTAGCGATTCGTCTTAAAGCGAAGATTTTGCAAAAAGGACAAATACCTCTTTTATTAAGTTGAGTAACGATGGCCTAGACGTTATGACTTTATAAATTACTCCGGTGTACAGTTGTCTCTACCAAGGGATGCTATTAAACTAGACACGTCTCGAGTTTCGTCAGGAGTGATCCCACAGAATGACAAAGTATTGCAGTATTTCTGTTATTCATGATTTACAAAATAAAGGCCGACTCAAATTCTAATGCCCGCTACTTTTGATGGACTATAATTTCTTCTGTCTTTTGTTTGGTCTTTATTACTTTCGCCATTCATCAAAGAGTTTGGACCAGGTGAAATCACTCAGCAAGCCACCAGATCCGATCGTGAGACACAAGTCAATAATTCATAAAATTAACAAGTCTCTTTTCCCTTATGTTCCAGTGGTGACACTTTTAATTTTTGGAACATTTGTAAGTGCGAATGATTGATACCATGGGTGGTTAGTGCCTCAGAATTGTCAGTCATCTCTGTGATATTCTCGACGTTTCCTACTTCGATGCATTTAATAAAATCAAGCTGGAAACAATTTGGCATCAGTAAGTACGTCTTAAGATTTCAGTGAAGGTCGGGCCTAAATACTCGTAAAAATGGCGATGGCTATTATTTTACAAATGACTACAAGGCTCAATCACAAGCTCATTAAGTTCGCCTTCAAAATACTGCATTGTATCATCAAAAATGGCAAAAGACTAAATTTTTGTGAGTCAAAACCTGCCTGTAAGACGAATGCACAGTTGTTCGTACTTGTTGAATGTCCACATCCTTAGATGAAATGACATTCCCTCTGATATCTACGAAAACCTTAATTTCGTTGCACAGCAACTGGTTGAATCTGTACACTGAAGCACTTTGAAAGATCATTACGCGGCCCTACCGTGTAAAGGAACGCCTTGCTTCATTCTCATAAGCACCAAGATCTAGAGTAGGCTCGGAACTTTGTCTAACATATCTATTTTTTCCCAAGTGAAGCTTTGTTCCGTCTTAAAAGAAGAAGGCAAAAGGTCCCTTCAGTTATAATGGAAGAATTATGGACAGGAGCTTACATGCGATATTAGAAGGGTCCCATTATCCACATGCGTCTGCTAATTAGTAGCTTCGAGCATATATTCTCTATCTGTTGCTCATTTAGCTTGCTTATTCATAATTAGCTATATGGGATTTACCATTGGCTGCAAAATGATTTAACATTCGCATTTTTAATTGTACCAAGATAGTCACACTGTTTCAGTAGGTTACATGGTTTTCAGGTCGTTTAGCAAAATGACTTATTTTGTTGCGTTTGATATTATGAAATAGCTCTAACTGTATCATAGAGAAGGTTTGATTTTCACCACCCACTTCCTGCGTTGGAAATTTATGTGTGGCATTTGTTGTTTTAATGGGATCGTTCCGGTAAATTGAAGCAAAAGTGAATCCTGCTGATTTGGATATTTTGTCCATGAAAGTTGTGATGGAGGATGGCTGAATACTTAATAGCAGATATAATTGCAAGCCACTACTGATACGCTTAAACATTCAAACATAAAGACGTTTTTAATTATTTTGAGTGGCGAAGCAAATGGTTTCCACATTCATTAATTGGAAGAGTCGTAGAAGCTAGGTAAATGGGCGACTGAATAAGGAATTGAGAACTCGACCCCTCCTAATTTTTGGATTTCTGCTTCGTGAAATACGTCGATCCAGACGATTTTTCGACCATACGGCTGCTTTTGTGGCCCCAGCTGTCGGAAATTAATGATACAGCCTAGAGTAGAACATGGCTTGTTTCTCGGAAAAACTAAGGCAAGCCGGTTGGCCAAGGGACAGTTCTAATCTTGCAAGGCGGCAATATGTTCGCATTTAACATGAATTGTAGGACTGAAGAAATAAAAATGTTCGATTCTGATGGTAGACGCTGCACCAAGGCGCTATTTGCAATGATCCTATACCTCATTTAGAAAGCTTTAAGGACTATGCACTGATGAAAACCTCAACATTATCTTGTTCTTTGCAAGTAATCAGGTACGGAGCTTGAGAACAATCACATCATTTATTTTCCAGGAGCATACTCTTCCAAGATAACTCCTTTGAAATCGGCTTTTTAACGCCACAATCTACCGTTAATTGTGGACAGCCTAGAAATCACCAGGAAGGAGGCGAGAAAGGGTGTCCCTAATTGGATAAAACAAACTTAGCCAATTTGGCAACATCATCGGTACATAAAGTAAAAGTGCACTGTATACTGACGAGTCTTCTTTTTGCAGCAAGGCAACTGATTCACTGAGCAAATTGTCTTGGTTACTGCTTTAGCAGTAGCATTGGTGAGGGAGATGCAAATCAACTTCGCTACTATGCTCTGAAGGTTAAAGTCGAAAATTTGGTGGTGGGTGGGCCACAGAAGCTTTGAAGTGATACAGGACAAGAATAACCGAGCATAAAACCATACTCATCGACAGGTTAAAAGGAATGAATCAACAAGTATCCATTCATGATTTTCCACTGAATCAGAAATCATTCGTCTACTAATAATCACGCTAGCCTCAAAATATCAGTCTTGAGTTTATAGAGGGCGAAAACGAGCAAGAAAAAAATGTGAGTTTTAGAAACTCAGCTGCTATAGTAAAGTTGGGGAAGATTTTAATAAAGTGTAGTTTGTTCTCTTAGCTGGAGAAGTGGAGGCTGATTTAGTTTGCTTCAACATTTTAGTGATTTTTCAAAATTTCCAATTTAGCTTAAGCAATTGGAGCAATGCTAAAGATTTAAATAAGAGTTTTCTTAGCTATGAACCTGTGGATTCCTAATTTGTGCATTTTCTTTTTACGGGGATTTATCCGTTATTAGGTGTAGATTTGTAGTAGACAAAACGGGTGCAGTAGACACGTGGGAATTTTGACATGCAGATTTGTTAGACACTCGTTAAGGTGAAGATCTAGTATGCTAAAGATGGGGTAGCCAAAAATTGTTAGAGAGCTCTAAAGGCGTCACACAAATGTGTCCATTTCTGACCATCAAATAGAGGACATCATTCCCCCATCTCCTGACATTTCACTCAAGCAACATAAAGAGCGCAATAGCATCTCTAAGTGGAATACGCTCAGAAGTCACTTCTGCTGGAATGTATCACTGTCATCAATCTGCCAAAATTTATTTGAAAAAGATGCTTAAACTTAGCCAAAAGTTACTCTTCATCCTGTCCTCACAATCCTCAAATATCGTGGAGCAGCTAATGAACGCCGAACAGCAGTATGTTTTCTAAGGGTCGTGACTTTGATTTTAGCAGACATTTACCATTTCAAATTATAGGAGCATTTTAAATTAGAGTTTCCACAAACTCGGTGTGCCGGAGACAAGTTGTTAGTTTATTAGGAGCAGCTAATTAAGGCATTCTTCAACCAAATTAGGCATCGGCGTCTGGCAGTTCCTTGCGCCATTCTGCTCCTTTTTAATTCCACCATGCTAACCTTGTCGTTTATGCCCTTAAACTACGTGTGCTGATCTGGCTGTTGACTAAGGAAGCAACGCCTTTCCTTCACTGAGCTTGCCGTTTGCCATTTGTACGGATACGTCTGTTTTCTATCCGTATGTACTTCATTTGTGTTGGAGGACCAACTGAACTGCAAATTTGAACTGCTTATTCCAAAGCAGCATATGAGCCAAAACAAGGTCTGCTTTGACGGAGAGTGTGTTCAAAGTTACAAAGGAATGAATTATTGAACAACCGATAAAGTCATTTGACCCAAGCAGTCCCGCTTGCGCCAAATGAATCGTTACACTATGACTCTACATAAAGCAACAGGTTTTATAGAGAGAAAGAAAGTGCATAATTTTACAGCATTGCAAAAGAGTGAACGTGAATTACGCTACTGAGACTTCTTTGCGAGGCCTTTGAAAGCCTAATATCTGAAAATTGGATGACAAAGAGGTTTGCATTTTGTCCACAATATGGAACGTTTACAAATCAGGTAATTCTGAGCAGGCAACTCACCTTATTTATGTTTTGCGCCTCAAATTAGCAAAAAAGCATTGCACATTATCGCACTGTTTTTTTGTATCAACAGAACCTATGCAAAAAGTTCAACCTGTCGCCACTATTGTAATGATCAAAATCAAGCTTTGCAAAGCTGTTGCAGCAGCGGATTTCAAAGCATCAAGATAGACTTGAAAAACTCTAATAAGGTTGATGGTAATTTACAACTAATCACTTCAAAAATGGAGCTATCTTAATTGTGGTTTCCTATAAGCTTTTCGTAGCACTGACTTTATTGCACTTGGAGATGATCCTCAGGGATTCTGTGAAGGTCAGAACCGGATAGGACAATCTACTTTGAGCCCTTAGTAGATGATGGAGCTACGCACTGGTCATTAATAATCTGTCAGGTCAGCTAAATAGCAGCCAATCCGGTTTCAGTGGTGTGTTATTACTGTCGCCGACAGAATGTTTAATTCCGAACGGCTGTCTGAGCGTCACACCGACAACCCGAAGGACACTACCTGCATTACAATGACATTCATTTTATTAATTTTTCAGTTATAATAGCGAAATTTGCACATTCAAAAGTTTCCTGTGTTTCTCTCACTGAACCTAAAAACTTTCTTACCTGTCTTGTTGTTGGAGATTTTACATTGTTATTTTCTCAGCAAGTTAAAGGTAACTGCCCATGAGAATTTCAAGAACCATACAGTCGGTTAAGGGGTGGTAACGCTCAAGTGACATCCCGGATGCCAATTTTTACTTGGAATCCATAGGGCTTTAAAAGTACACTAAATAGAGGGTGGTTTTTGTAAGGAAAGCCTTTCACATGCTAATGCCTCTTCAGTTGACCAGCCCTTAAAAATTTGATTCGACTATATGGCTAACAATATCTTTCTTTCTTGGAATTTCTTGCTCCATTAACCCGGTCGATTAGCTACGCGAAATCATTGCAAATTCATTAGCCAGTGTGCCATTCAACCGGCCGGTCCGGCTGCATCTGATTAACCCCAGCCGTTTAACCAACTCGCTAATTGACTTTCCCTTCCTTCAATTAATCCCTGGTTGATGACTTACTTGTCCATTTATTAGGTATCTCCACACGCATCCATTCATTTATCAACCTTTAGCGCCATTATTTACAGGTATGCAGGTGTCTCAGGCCATCCTGTCATCAATATTTTAGGCAATTCAAAACTTGTCTATATTTTAATGTATTTAGTCCATCCTCCAATTCGGCGATATCTCATCCATTAATGCTAGTCACTGTAGCGTTTATTTTTCCTTCTATTTAACTGTCTATTTGTTTGTCGATGTACCAAACCATTCTCTCTGCATTCTGCGTTTGTTCTCGCCTTGGTACTTGTCTCTTCGTCGTCCCTAATTTAAGCTTATTCTCACTTGTGTGCACTAGTAATCGAAGAATGCTGTTTAATGAATGGACACAGCCTTCGGCGAGTCCAGTCATTTTTCACTGACTACATTCGACCATCCATTTTGTCTTTTAGCATGCTCAGTGATGCCGCTATCTACCCGCTTTTTCAGGAAATCAGCCATCTCTGTATTTTCGATCCATCATTTGACCGTTCTTGCGTAACTGCCTGCTTAGTCACCATCTACTAAGCTTATCATCCACTCTTCCACCCATTAATTTATCTAATGGATTTGCAACCAGTTACTTGCCTGGATCATTTTGTTTTAAAAGTTGTGAAACAACTATTCAAATCAGAATCTGGAAGTGCGTGATTTGGTTTAAGAGACCATGGTAACCATGTATTACGCAGGGCCCAATCATGTCAATCTATCTCTTTACCCATAAATGTCTAATTAGCCGTCTAATTACTCAATGACGCAGTTTTATTGTCTGTCGCCTCTCTCGCACATTCCATTTCCATCAAGTTAAGGAAAACCACTAGCGCAATAAATATGCATGGTTTGCCTTTAAGGCAAGGCACATACTGCAAACCAACGCAACTAAACAATCCTCCTTTAAAAAGTCTGTTTTGAATTTAAAACATGTTCTACTTTCTTTGAGAGCAATTAAATTTTGGATCACTTGCGATGTTCAAACCTTAATTTTATGATCCTTTACAATTTGCAAATACTTTTAGAGGCAGGAAAAATTTGTGCTTATGATAGAACCATCTAACCATAAGAAGTCATCCGCTTCTGGCCTCCTAGTAATTTCCCATATTGTTTCAAATTTTAAGAACATTAAACTCAAGCATTTTTGTAAGAAAGGTCAATTTTTTTGAGTGAAAGCCATCCGAGAAGATCAAACAAGAGTGTTACCTCTCTGTCTAGTGCCAGCTTCAATACATTCCCCTTTGTTATCACTTCAGTTTCATCCAATCCTGAATTTTATCTGCACCAAATGAGCTAATATGGCTTCTTTTATAGAGGATTCATCAAATGCAATAGAAAATCAATAACTTGGAACAATTACCGCCTTATGAACAACAAATTGTCGAGCTGACTCTACTTCCAGAGGAGTTGTAGCCTCGAGTAGGAAACATTTGGACCCTACTTTAGCTACCTCTGCTTCTACGCTAAAATCTTATCCCATCCATTCTATTCGCCACATTTAAAATGCAACCGTGCAATTTCTGAGTGCTAAAATAGATGTGGGTGGCATTTTCGACTTAAGCAGTGCGATGGATTTAAACAAATGTGGGGAGCTTTCCTTGCAAAATACTTTCGCTGTAGGATCTACTATGTTTTTCGTGAGATCGAACAAAATGGCTGACACGGCATTAACGAAAATGATGCAAACAGAACTTTTTGTTATAGGAACTGCATAATCAACCGCCTTCGTGCTGCGTTTTTATTCGTTTTGAAGATCACTTTACTTCTTGAACAGCCCAGCGTAGTATCATCAGCGTTCAAAGAAAGCATCCTTAAGCCAGGAGCAATTGACACACATTCGATTTCCCAATGGACAATGGGCCTTGTTCTCAAAGGCAGGTTTGCGTCTTCTTGATCGCACTAGATGCGCAAGATTGATCTCTTTTATATTGCTTTGTAGTTATTCGTTGCCTGGTGCTACGTCAGACTGGTTGCTACGGTGCAACGAAACCATTCAACGCGTCACTTACCACTGGCTTAGGAGCTGGTCCAAGATGAAGGCATCACAAGACTCACAATTAAAGGGTATCCTACACGGACACCATTCAGCGTCAGTCTTCTTTTCATATTTTTATAACTTTTCAACTTCCTGTAATCAAGCTGTCATCCTGAATTCTGACAGTCTGGATTGTGGGTGGGCTTATCCAGTATTTCAATATCTATGCATCACTAATGTAGAGAGATCTAAAAACATGTTTATTGGGTCGTTGAACGCCAATTTGCTACCATTGTTGGTAGGCAGGACGTAAAATTTGCTACAAGAGTGGTTTCAAAACTAACACCGCTTTAGGGAATTACCTGCTATGCCGTCAAACAGTTTAGTAAGTTATTGTAGCAAAACCAGAATTACCTTCATTTTAAGAGGAAGTTTTATATGATTACCATTCATAAAGACATTATCATGAGCATTAGTCTTCTATTGTGCATTTTATGAGTTTCCTGAAAGGCAAGTAGGCCGCGTATCCTAGTAAATTCGCACTCTCTCACCTTATCAGAACACGTATTCGCCATTAGCTACCTTGTTGATGGTTTACTGGACATTCGCATGACCAGATGGTTGTCTGTAGGAAAGCCAATAAAAATGAGCTGTTCATTTTTTGGTTGTATATTCCGCAGCCGCCTCATTGCCATATAATCGACCTTAGAGCCATCTACCACGGCTTGTGCATTCTTGGCAAAATGACATGCCTAAGCAACTTTATTGAATACGATGTTCTGTTTATCAACTCGACACAGATGGGAACTGCAAATAAGGTATAATAATAATGCCGAGGTTTGTGAAGCTAAAATAATCGAAAAGTACAGTCGCCTTCAGCAATGAGTAAACAAAATTGAAACTGTTACAGCAGCTAGCTCAAAAAGCAAACGAATGACACAGTGAATTCTACATCAGTATGGGTGCTGTCCTTCTAAGTACAAATCATATTGTTTTGACTAAAAGTGGAGAAAATCCCATTTGTTGCGCGAAATGTCTTTTCGAGGCCATTCATACAAAAACCCAGTCCAATGCATTTGACTTTAAGCTAGTCTGTGGGTTGTGAAGTAGAATAGGACATACAAGAAGATTATGTTGAAAAATTGAAGAGTAAATCGCGTAAGGAGCCACTTTTGCCTAGAAACGGTTCTTAATTACACCAATCCAACTCATGTAGTAGGTGGCTGGGAAACCAATTTTAAAAGCGAGATAGACTTTGAGCGGCTTTGCTTAACCATGTGCTGCAAAGGAGACAATTTATTTTCCATCCACTTAATTTAAAACCACTTCCGATAATATTATTGCCCCGACCAAGACAGCTAAAACTGTGAGGAAGTGAGAAGCAAAAGAGATAATTAAAATTTTAAAGTTAACCAAGTTTACAATAGTTTTCATAAAAATTCATCCTTTCTTTCCTACTCTCCTTTTATAAGCCAATTCACACATCTGTCCATGCATTGTCTTTTAATGCAGTTTTAGTCATCTCCCCAACTCTGCATCATTTGCTGGTATTTCATGGACTCGTAACTCCATTAGTTTCTTCAATAGCTTCCCCACATACTCTTAGGAACTCATTAATCTCCGCACTCATTCATGGCTACAGTGCCTCAACCATTCATTTATTTACCGTTCCTCTTGTTTTTACTTTCTGTCACTCATCCGATTGCAATTTTTATTCTGTTTACTCACGGCTTTTTACCTTTGCCCGATCAAATCCTTTCCATTTGTCCCCATAAAATTAATTCGTTTGCCCTTTCGCCTTACACCTATTTAAAACGCACCAATCGAGATGTTCATTCATTCACTTATCCAAGCTTCCACCACCATTTTTATCCATTTACTCTTTATCCGCGTATTTTAAAAGATTCGCCGCTGATGCCAAATTTTGATGGAATATATACCAAGTGTAAGAGCAGATGTGAGCTAGAGGATGTAAATATTAGTAAACCGCACCCTTCCTATGCTTTTACTTACTTCATTAGACACCTTGAGTGATCAGAAAGATGTGGATTGCCATGTTTGGCACCTAGGCACGTTCTCTTCAGGCATTCAGATTTTCTCCAAAAACACGTAATTTGGCCAATGAATAAATTTTTGAAAAGTAAAGGCCTGCAGCAGGCACATTTCTCCCACGCCTTACCGATTTCACCGTAGGTTCCTGCTCTCAAACACAGGCAAATAATTTTCGCTATCGTTCCTTCTATCATTCAATTTGTATTTTTGGCCAGCCATTTCCTCCCACTCGTAACATTGACAATAGGCTAACAAAATTGATAACTGGAAGGGTCTCCTGACGCCCTGATGCACGTGTCAGTTTTGTACTACATTAAGAGCATTGATGGCAGATCCTAGCTGCTTTACGGTCAGAAATGCATGCACTTGCAATTTTAAAGCTTTGGTTCTTATACACTTCCAATTAAAATAGCGGATTTAATTGTTTTATGCATTTAGCAAGGCAGAACTCATTCAACAAAATACCTCTGATTAAAAAAGGCCAAAGGCAAGCTGCCTTCCCATGGCGAACGCAAGAGTTATAAGTAACGCCTTTTAAACTGTAACATAAATCTGTTCGATGGAAAACTAGCATGAAACCTTCCCTCCAATGAAACATAATATCACTCTCCTCCTTCATTGCAGCGTTACCAACGTAATAAAGTTGAGAAACCTTTTAGTACCAGCTCTGTATTACCTACGTGGCATCCATAGGAGTGAATTGTGTTTAAGGGTCTATTACACTGGCCGATGCAGCAATGTGGGTCAAAAGGTCCACAATTAAAAAAGTTTATCTTTCAGGAATAAAAACCTCTGTATCCCAGTTTCCTATACTTGTTGCAGTGTGCACTCCCAAATCTGATGCTTTACTCCGCAGCAATTATTATCAAATATAACATTTTGGCCAATCCTTACCTCTAAAGTAACTTTCCAACAAGTGGTATCCAGCTGTGTTCCATAGGAACTATTTACATAGCGTGCACAGACCAAGGTCATAATTTACTCTGGCAAAATTTTCAAAACTTTCGTAGGCTCATAGTTGAACTCAGTTTTGTTAAATACCACTGCACGAGCCTAAGTAGATGCAGTGGTACCGGAAGAGGCACCAACATAACCATGATTAAGAGAATGCTATGAGAGTACGGCCTCAACTTTCCTTACAAAACAGAGTGGTTAAGGTTCGATGGCGAGTAAAGCATTTTACCTTTTAAATTTTCGGTAAGAAACAAATCATTTCTGAACTTAGTAATAATGCCTAAGCCACAAAACAGCTCAAAGTGGACCAAAGTTTCCTAGTTAAACAATAACCTACATTATTGGACTAGTTTCAGTCCTTCGTTGACTACCCACTGTAACGTACTAGGTAATCAGATCTGTAATAATGCAAAATCTTGGCCATTTGATTGGTTTAATGCACCTAATTGGATACAAGGCAGAGCACTTTGCCAACTCAGAATAACATCAGGGCGTGGTCACCGAACCGAAAGAGCTCGGAGTGTGCATGTCATCTCTTACTCCCACGCAATAATTAGAATAGATGTTTTACGACTCAGGAAACCGCAAAACCCATTTTTCGTAGGAAGGGTTGGGAAATGCAGAGGTAAAAGTTTTTGGTGAGCAACACTAAATTGGTTTAAAGTCAAGCGTCTTGATACCACTTGATGATGATGCTAGACTTCCAGTTTAAAGTAAGAATAGTTAGAGTTCAATATTTACCTTTACGAGTTGTCCCAGTATATTCTTTGCTAAGGTATTTTTGCAATTTCAAATGGCAATTTCAATAGATTTGAATTCTTTAAATACCACTTTGCTCTTACCGGCTGTAGGTGTCACTTAAAAAACCAGCTAGATTGAGGCATGCCCCGAAACAGATAGAAAGAAACTAATTGGATTTAAAATGATGATTTTCTCACTATTTTTGGTAAACAAAGGTGTTTTAACTGTTCATATCTCAACGCCAAGCAGTTTCTGGCCACCTTGTAAGTTTTAAAAGCACCAAGCACTGAGCACAAAGGTTAACTCCTGCCTCTCTGGGTTTCAATGAATAAAAGGACTTTTGCACTGATTTGCCATGCTATGACTTTAAAAATACCTCAGTTGACTGAATTGGCGAAAGCAGTAGGCAACCCTGGTTTACTTGTGGGAAACTCTTTAAAGCGTTAACAATACGCATGCAACTAACTGTACCACAAAGAAAGGCCTGTGGAAACCACATCATTGTCATGATATAGAACATCGCATTCATATATGGCCTTAGCCTTGTTGAAAGCATCACTTCACACGTGTTTCAGTGAAATAAAATTACCCATCGATTAAAATAAGTAAAAATGCCTTCAGTACACAATGAAAGCTTTCTTGTAAGGTTGTAATGTTGCTCAAATCAGGTTTAGCGATTTTAGAGGTAATAGGTAGTATCTACTGCCAGGTTATTTCCATAGATTAACTGTAACTCAAAGAAGCCATTTTTTGCAAATTAAACAGCACAAAAGCGCTTTCACGCATTTAAGCACATTATTGACAATTTTTACTACATGCGCCACTCGCATTACACATAGCTGACAAGTCTAGCATCTTACTCGACCTTTGGCGTATAGTCTTGACCATATTAATAACAACTGCGATTGGCCTATCACATGCGGCAGGTTGATTAGTTGCTCTTAGAGCATTGAAACGAATGTGGGGAATAATCAAGTTTAAAAAGTGTCAAATTTGATTGCATCCGTGGGGTGCGCTAATTTTTAAAGCCCAAACATTCGACCCATGGGATGGATCTCAGTGGTGGACCACCTAACAAATGCAGTGATTGTATTTAGTGGACGCAAAGGTTTTGAAGCAAAACAAATACACTGCTTGCTAATCTTGCCGTAAAATAAATCTTGATATAGAGTTGTAGCTCACCGTATTGCATTCTAGACTTCACTGCTACAGGCATAATGCTTGGACGGAATATGTATTGTTGGATGCTGACATCTTTAACAGGTCAGCTTACCTACTACAGTAACAAAGATGATTCCTAACTTTGCTTACCTGCAATCGCAGGACCAGACAATTAAAGCATTAAAGCCACTTGCTTTTATGTTCCAGATCTGATCAATCTAAAACCGAGAATCCCACGGTATTTGGTGAGGCACTATAATCGCATTGTTATGACCCAATCATTTCTGTACTCCTTTTACCCTTTTCCTCGGCTTCACTTCATAAGAAGTTGATTGACTGAATCTACTATCTAGGCAAAGTCGACCTACGTTCTAAGCGCAAGAAGATGTTCGTCGTAATTGTTGTGCACCATTTGCGGTAGAACGCACTAATAGCGCGCACTGACCACAAAGCAGAAAATTCACGATGAAGGGAAGTGATCAAGAATCGAGACAAATATAAACCGATGAGGCAGTTATAGAAAGCTAAGAAGATGGGGCTGCAGGCGGAAATCACTTGGCATTTAAGTGACAAGAAATGGCCTTTGTGGATCTGGTGGTTTCGTGTTCAAGCATTTGCAGCATGGATGTAGATATCACTGGCCATTTGGGGGCTTTTGCCGTTGCAGCATTATGCTTTACTGTACATGCTTAAAGGAAACCATTCATCAGCCTTTTCGGTTGGCGAGTAAACGGTCAATATAAGCCAAAAGGGGTGCGAAGTTTTGTATGTAGTAATGTGCGAGAGCATCATCAATGGTCGAGGTTTGAGCTTTTTCCCCAAACACTCCCATCCGGAGCCTAACTGTCATCTTCGCCCATTGAATCGCTTCATTTAAAGGGATTTAATAGCCTAGAAAGTGAGTTAAGACCCTATGCCCACCCGTGGATTGCAAAGGGATCACTTGACAGTTTTGCATCTCTAGCGTTGAGCTTCAAGCATATTAAGTGGGTCTCAAATTGCAATGCTCATCACTCAAATAATTACGAAGAAGACGTACTTTTGAAAACTGCCAGCTCTTGCGTAATCAGAATTTGTTCAAAATTTATTACTGACCATTTAAAAGGCCAGGAGTGGACAATTTTGTATGAGTAACAGTAGCCAACATTCATATTTATTGATCGCACCAGCGTTGACATTGCATTGTTACGATCAAAGCCGGATTCAAGCACATTCGGTTTGACGGAAATTTGGACATGCTCTTAGTAAAGGTCCATTTTTGGATACAAAATAAAGGGCTGGCGTCAATTCGGCCAGGTCTTATACTCTGAATTGCTCGTTAATGGCATATCATTTTTAACTCTGGATTTTCAAACGTACAGATGTATGACTCATCCATGGCGCTTTAGTGATCACTGTCAAACCTGCTGCAAGGCACTACAGCCTTCCGAAAGCAAATTGTCATCATTGGGTAAATTAACCATTGAACGCGAAAAGTTTAACATATTTACTCGTAAATCAATTGCCAGTTTCCAACCTGCACCACCATTATTAGCAGAGCTCACAGATGCGTTCGGTCGAATGGCATTCCAAAGCTTGACCAGCCATTTACTAGAGTAAATTCATTTGACACAGTTTTGCCAAAATTTTTGCTCCTGAATGGTTTGCTGTTCACATGGCTTCTAGCGATACCCTCAGGGGGGATCATCAGTTCCTTGCTCTATAATTTGTTCACGGAAATGCATGTGTGACGGATGGCAATCTTTACCAGCCTTAAATATTTTGTTCAATCATTCCTTATTGAATCTGTTAGTTTGCCAATGGTTGCCTTAAAAATCATGAAAGTAGAGAAATGAGTTGGATGAGTCTACCAGAAGAACAATGTTTGAACTTTTTCAGTTCTAAATAAATCCTGGACATTTAGGATAAGCGAAGCCCCTATGGGACAAGAAACGAAAGTAGAATTAGCGTAAATGTTTATTAAAGCGCGGACAACTTGGCTATTCCATGCAGTTGAAAATGTTTTACCGGGAGTAAATGTCATTATGCGTTCAGGTTTGTCAGTCAAACGTATGCTTTTGCATCCGTTTTATGAAGCTACCACACACAAACAAATTCATCTGACTCAAAGATGGGACAATGGCTAATATACATGCGTTCAATTTTATTTTGATGCCATGTTTGAACAACATATACTGCTGGAAACCTGCCCTGACTGCAATTTTTCGACCCAACTACGCTGGGTAACAGACCAATTAAAATAGCAAAGCCTAACGCCTTTTTTCAGGGCGAGAAAAGGGAATACGATGCAGTCTAACAAGATATGCTTCCTTTTGCTTAACTGTTTTCCAGGTTTCAATGTTATCTAGTAGGCTTTGCCCGAATCAGTGGTAGGGCAACTGTGGGCTAGGCCACACTATGCAGGACACAACGAATGTGTCAGATGCAAATTGCACCCAGGCGTGCCAAAATTTTAGCCCGTTGCATCCTCCTTCGCCATTCTCTTCTTTTATTTTGCGTCAAATATCTACGCATCTGAGGCACAGAAGTCACGGCACTACACTTCGCCCTGCATCACTTGTTTACGCGAATGCAGGAAAGATGGCAGGATTAATGGCATTTATACTTGATCCTTCAAAAGAGTCTCTGGCTAAAAATGCTATTCAGTTCCTTGGAAGGTAACATTTTGTTTGTAGAGATGAAACAGAGTTGCTACGGTTTTATGTTATAGGCAGGACAGAGGGGCCTGCGACTTACTACCTCGCAATCCATCCTTGTCACTTGTGCCTTTAAAGAAGGAAGAGCACACTGATGAGTCTTGGATAGCTGAACGGGGTTTAATGGTGCCTGACAAGATACCCTCCCTAGCCTTCCTCATGGCTTGGTGGATTTGAATTGTCGCTGAGCAGGAGCATCATTAAATCCCATGGGCTCGCTTAAACTTTGGAATTGGAGGGCTTGATCCGTCTAATTCTAATTAAGCGGAAAAGGGGATCCAGTTTAATTTCTTTTTGATCATACGGATTTTCTGATTTCAACTATCCATAAACTAAGTAGGTTGCGAAAAATTAATGATAGTAGGTATTTAAGAAGTGAGACTCTTTTGCAAAGGTCACATATTTTTGGTCGCTTAGCAACAAATACAAAGGTTTTATACCGACCAACAATTATCCAAGATACGATAAAAGGTCTTGAATGATCATTTGGATCATGTTAAAATTGTATAAACTCCAAAAGCTTTGCCCCCTAGAGCTCCATTAGCTCAAAATAAGCGATGAAACCTTTGAAAAGTGGGGGCTTTTCTGAAGATTTAGGAAACACGAAATGCTCAGCAAGTTACCTCATTAGTCTAGCCAGTTCTCAAAGTTGGGTATTCATGGGAGACGGCTATAGTTTGAGCACTATTAGACAGTTTAAATGACCGAAGAGGCCAAAATTTATGCCTCTTTCGAATTTCTGACTCCTGTTTAAATGAAATTAGTGCCGATTTTAATATCTGCGCTGCTAAGAAAGGCTTCCCATTAAATAGAAAGAAAATAATTTGAACAAATTCTCTGCCAATACTTATTCAAGTCTCCGTAAATTATGGGATTACGAACGGGATTCCCGCTTGAAAATCCCCTTCCATTATTTGTACCGGAGGTTTTAAATGTACTGCATCAGAAGGGCTGCTTTGGTGTTTTAGTCCTAATTGTAGAACATCAGCATCTTGCCAGCATAGGTGTAGTCTAAAGATCTGCTGTTTATTAAACGTAAGAAGATTCGAGGAGCGCCAGATGGGCTGTCAAGTATCGGTAGCCTTATTAATTTGACAAATGCTGCAGGTTGTTATAAATTTTGCCTGGTTACAATTCGCATGCACAAAATGGTTGAACCGAGGGAGTTTAGAAGGCATCTCGATGATTTTGTGTTAACATAGCGGCAAATTAGCCCGCCTACCTTTTCTCGCCTTAGTACCGGCTGAAAATCGTCCATGTTTATGTAGAATAGCCGTTCGTTTTCTTTCTGCAACAAAGAAAATAAGCA
The DNA here is from genome assembly GCA_001870725.1 of Taenia solium. Lineage (NCBI taxonomy): Eukaryota > Metazoa > Platyhelminthes > Cestoda > Cyclophyllidea > Taeniidae > Taenia > Taenia solium. Next base: position 161,246 of record MIEF01011088.1, on the reverse strand, counting down.
GCGTTTGGCAAATCCAACAGCAGTCGTTTACCAAGTCATGCGCTTTACAATACCAGCGATGCCTCATTGTAAATCACGCGAGGCTTAAGAGTGATGCATACTTCTACTGCAGCTGGCTCAAGGGCATTCTTCAAAAGTGGCTTGACACGCAATAACAAGTGTTTGCTAGAAGGATGCATAAATGTGCTTGTTTTTATCATCTATTGCACATAGGGTCCTCTCTGCTCTAAAACAGTCCAACAACTACCCTGTGAAGGCCTCCGTAGGCCACAATGCACTCACAGGCCTGTTAAGTGTTTTGTGTACAGGTTTCAGTTTTTAACATTTTGTAGAATTTAGTAGATTGCTTACAGCATAAAACTCAGCCTTCTATTTGGCAATCTAATTCCCGAGGTCAAGTTAAAACAGAATAAAATCGATTGGCTTACTCAGTTTTTCCTATCAAGTGAATCACATGTGCCCATGAATTATCTTTTAACCGCATTAATATAAAAGTGCACGTCTTTGATTCTTTGGATGTTCATAAGCAAAAAATGGTTCTCGTTACTTAACTTCGGAGGTAAATCAAGCAGCTAAACTTCGTCCACTGTGCTTCATACAATCCAAAATTTTAATTTTTTGGCGCAAACCTACACCCGAAGTGCATGAACACTTATGACAAGCCCCATGCTGGTGTGTCCGTACAAAAAACTTAATATTAACAACTTCAAAGCTACAAATAGGAATTTCGGCAAGGTTATGCTAAAAAGGACGAGGTTTGTCCACTGAAAACCTGGATAAAATAACCAGGACTTTTTAATGATAAATAAATTATTGACAATCAAAGGCTTGTCTTGACAAAAGTTATTGGAAAGCGAACTAACCTTTGCCCCAGATGATTCAACCATACCAGGCACTGACATAGATTTTAACTGATTCCGGTGCTCCAAGAAACGCATTTCACTCATTTCACCCACTCATTGATAACGTTATTTATACTTTAGCAGCGTAAGATCAAGCACATCTGGCAAACAGTGTAACGACATCACATCCACAGAAACAGAAGGGATTCACGTCCACCATGTTTGCAGTTTCTCTGTTTTAGCAGAAACCTTCTCCTTCGTGTCCTCGATATCGGAATTTTGGGCCGAATCTGACACCTCCAACACTGTAGTCAAATGGCATTATTCTGATTTCTTATTGCTCCGTGCTTGGGCCTGATGCAGCTCCTCTTGCTCGGCCAGAGGTTACGTTGGCCATGCGGCAAGGGAGAGATGAAAATACTGAAGAAGTTTTAGCTCGCGTAAAACTGGTCACTTTACAGACCAAATTTTTGGTTGATGCTTCTATGCTAACAATTGCATTAAGTATGCGACCTGCAAATTTAGGATTTATTTTGCCTGCAGCTGCTTCGCATGATTCTGCGTAGGTCGCCTTCGTCAATGCATTTGAAATGAGCATATATATGGTTTAATTATGACGCCTATGCTGGAAACAGAGAGCGGCTGATTGTCGTTGAATAACTTAGGGACAGCGATTGCTAGTGGGAACAGAACTTCATATTTTTACTGTAAGCATTCATTGTGGGGAAGAAAGTGCAACTGTGTGAACGTCTTTATCCAGTTATATAAAATCTCAAGCAACTTCAGAAATGGGTGTCTGCACTGGTGTTCGACGGCTCAGAAGGGTAAAAGGAATACCGTTATAGTGTTTAAGCTGCTATTCACAGCTACCTTCGACCTAAGTCACCGCAAATACCACCTCTTTGATGCACATTCAAAACCATTCTGTCTTCTTAACTGAGAAATCACGAGGTGGCTCCTTTAAATTGCTCCCGCCTTATCATAAGTTTACACATGAAGGAGGACAATTTCCCATATTAAAGAACAATGAGCTCCTTCCCGATTTATTCCACAGTGACGTCACACAATAAATGCCCTCCCTTACACTTGCTGGTGGAGTTAAAATCATGGATAAATTTTCGGTTTTCGACTCATTACCAGTTAAACAAGGAATACATCATTCCAATAATAAAATTACCCTTCAAAGCATTTGAAATTCTAGAAAGTGAATTATTCGGAAAGGTTTCTCTTGATAATATTGCTAAGCATTATACTTGGTCAATCTATTCGGGCATTAACCTTCTTGAAATAACGATGAATGACATGATTATTTCCGCAACAGATGAAGCATGTCAAGGATATTACGTCCTCTTGCTACTTATTTCTGCTTTAACTAATCCTGAAAGTTCTTTCAGGCTGGCAAAGAGTCCAAGAGCAGCAAAGAGGCGTAATCCATCAATTTAAAGAAATCTGCATGATAAGTAGCAACACATCCCATCAAGTTATTTTATCAAGAAGAAAATTAATTAAAGATGCGACGCTTCCTCCACACCTCTATCTCCTGGATAGCATCCAGGCAAAAACATGACATGTTTTGCACCGGATTGAGTACATTTGACAGGGAGAAGCAGATGCGAAGACCTTTGAATTAAAACCCTTCTTACATTTAAGGCTGTTTCTAAGACGCTACTACTGATGAAGATAACAGATGATCAACATATAACCTAATCGTGAGTGGGAAGTTACCCAAAAATGCAAAATTTTTGGACCACTTTATTCATGAGAAACTTTTCTTGCCAGCCAACTGCACAAAACTATGTTCCGTTTCTTCTTCTGTTGCGGCAGAGCCCTCGGCATATAAGACCATGACTTGCAGTCCATTGGGTCTTTAACAATGGTTCTTTTTATGGTTTAAGAATTTGAATGCTAGAGTTGGCTGGTTTTTCAAAATGTCCGTACACCTGCTGCGCCTTTCTCACCAACTTGAATGGTTAATAAGGTGCCTGATTCTTTACATCTGTACCTAGTTGTGAGTTAGTGTTGCCACTTAAAGCCCCTCAGATACTACGACTGTGCAAAATAATCCTTTGAAGTCCATTCTAACCATTCCTTCCTCGTTTACTTTATGTTGTTCAATAGCGACTCGGAAATCACAATGCCTAAACTTTATTATGACAGACAAATGAGCCCCATTGGGATCGCAGAATCCACTAGGATTTGAAGTTCATCACTTGATTTTACCGCTTTTGTGCCATAATCGGGCAACAAAATCTAGTGCAAAAGCAAGAATTTTAACCAAACAAGCAAAACACTGAGGCGGAATAATGAAAATGATCATTCTTTCCCAACATGCGTAAACAAAACAAAAGGTGTGACTAAGTTGTCTCATGAGAGAGTTGTGGCCTAGCGAATAATTTTTGGCCGAAAAAGACTTATTTGTGTCGAGAACAAGCTTGAGCTTCCAAGTTTGACAAAACGATCATCTCCACAATGTTAATAGCAAGTTTATTTACTTTCAGGTTTTATATGCTTACAAGTGAAGATGATATTGGTGGCATGTTTACGGATGAATCATAATCGTTAGCACTTTGGGAAGTGGTGTAATTGTAGGTTGTCTTTTTAAGATCATTGCTCATTTTAGTTTAGACGATGCTGCCAATAATCATCGTAACAGTCGAGGAAATACATTTTGCTGTAAATGGTTGCGTTGCAACATATTTACTCAGTAAATTATAATGCAAATTTATGATTTCCGGGTGATTTCCCACTGTTGACGAATTCAGAGAACGCAATGTTACTGGGTTTTTCGAAACACTTATGTTTGCGATGCTTTTTAAGCTCCTGCTTGGTTCACTAAAATTAAATAGGTAGGAAATTTCAGAGGAAATCTTTGAGTTGAGACACACAGTGGGGATGACTCTGTACTACAAATTATATTGTACTTCTGAAATTTTCATCATCTAAGTGTACCACTATGTTTTAGTAATATATCTTTTCTGGAACTTTACTTATATTGTTTACATTTTCGCCACCTACTAAAAACGTAGAGTTTATAAACGCTGTACTTTAGTGTCAGTAGAGCGCCATTAGTGCCGGTAGCCTGTTTTATTTTGGACAACTGTCAGAGCGTTGCACAGGTATCCCCAAGAGAATAGTGTGCATGGCCTTTTCAATAATGCAAGGGAAAGAAGGAGAACTTTTCTGGCATTCTTTCGCTTCATGCATTCTTTAGTTGAAGAAGCAACAATAACTTGTTTGTGGCTTTCCTGTCATTTTAGTAATGCGATTTCACAACTACATTATTTAATGTGTTACTAAAGAATTTGCGGTTTAACTTTCTTAATAAAGTTAAAGAAAAAGTTCCTCTGAGTAAGTAACTTTAATAGCTTTCAGGAAGGTTCAATTCACATATACAGACCTCGATGCTAGTCGTGGGGCCTTTTCAGCAATAAAACTGCCGAAAAGGCCGTTCAAAACTTATCAGTTACAGTGTAACCAGGTGTATTATAGCAGATCTCTTGGAACCAGCTAATAGTATATCCACCTAGTACTAAAATGTTGGAGATATTCCCCATCTAAAACCTGGAGCTGGATGGATCGATGATAAAAAGATGCACATTCAAAAAGTGGACTATCAAGTAGTTTTCACTGGGTTCAGTTCAATAATTTTTGCAACAGTATATCTCTATCAGTCATTTCTTAATTACTTGTCTGTTGACCGGATTGGTTGTGTCGGTCTACACCAATCAATTTCTCCTTCAATCTCCAGCATCTTTACTTGTTTGCCTACTACTCTATCAAGCCATCTTGTCATCTACGTTTCCACCGATGTGCTTAGATGTTCACTTTCCTCTCTGTTCTTTAATTCAGCAGCCTCGTGTTTGTTGATACTTCCCCGCGGTATTTCTAAGCATGTTGTTAACATCCTAGGTAGCCATGGGTAAATTCAGTCATTCACTAGCATTCTAAGAGTTCCACTGCGGTTCATTTAATATGCTATTTATTTATATCTTTGCCAGCTGTCACTTGAACTCTTGACTCATCTACTGACGCAAGCACTTGCAGATTGTTACTTAGTAAAGATGTACAGCCTTCAGCAAGCCCATTCATCCATTCCTCAGTCAGTCCCTTCAGCCATCCTAGTGGTCCTGTCACCAACCCATCGTTTCAGCTGTCTGTTTGGCCATTTGTTCTTTCAAACATTTGTATAATTGTCCAGATATTTGTTTGATCGCCCTTTTATAAGGCCAGCCATTCACTCACTTACCTGTTTATTCATTCCAATACAGTCTTGGCCAATTACTGCTCTAAGCCTTGTTTTTGGATTAAGCCAACTTGTTGGAATCGGGATCTGGAACTACATGATCTAATATCCATTGATGGTTCCATTCGTGCAAACTCTAACCCTCACATCTATTTGGTAGTAAGTCATACCAGCCATTCATTTTCTCAACTTTGAGGCAGATGCCCATCTAAACACACATTGCTACTTGTATGAATGCTTTGATTACCAAATTTAGCTCTGTCCTTAGGTCTGCCTCCACATATGTTTGATGCAGAGATTGCGGCTCACTACTGAGGTGAAAGCCGAAGGAATAGAACATGTTAGGTGGAACACCCCTTTAAACGCATCTACTTTTAATTCGTCTGACCATGTTGACATCTAAGTAACCGATCATTCATTAACTCAAGCAGCCATTCAATCTGTCTTAAATGCTGATAGGTGCTAATTTTCTGGAAAAATGATCGGCTGTGCAACTATTCTAGGAATTTATTCATTTTACAGATATTCAGTCGTTGTCCGACTTGATTATACATCCGTCCATCTCTGAAACCGCTCATGACCCTAATTAAACAACTTTTGATTCAATCTGAGCCAACGTGATCTTATACTCATCTGACAACAACCAGATGAGCCGATTTTGGGGCGGGCCGATTCCACAACCAGTGCTGGCTAACCATGGAGATCGCTACCATTTCATTGTACCTTCCAAAAAGCCATACTCTTATCCATCCTTCCATTCACAAAGCCATTCATTCATCATTTTATAATGGTTATCCAAACCATCCTTTTCCAGGCGAAGCAGAATGACTCAATGAAATGTTGTAAGCCAGACAACCTAGCTATTCAATTTACTGATGGCTGGATAATTTGGCTGAATGTTCCTCTGCTTAGTTCACACAGATCTAATCTATCGAATCAGGCAAGGAGGACTTCGGATGAAATTAGGGATGAAGAAAACGAATTTGAGAACCTGATCACGTGGGATCTCCTTATCTTTTAGATCTTCCCCTAAGTCTTTTCCATTAAATGTTAATTATCATCTCTTTGGGTAGGCTAAGGTTTATCATGCCGTTTGTAAAGGCAAAGCAAAATCGTTGCAGCTTTCAAGTTGTGAACAAAGCAAGCGAATCTGCGATTTACTTCCCTGTGATTCACTACTTTACGTGGATAAATTTGAAGTGATCATGCCGATTGGGGGCTATCTTTTGTTTTATTGCTATTTGATGAATTTGACACAAGCTTGAACAGAAGCAGCGTCAAATCTGACGGGGACACCTACAGTCAATTTTATTTGATGGCTTACCTTATGAGAAAATATGGGCAAAGCTGGTTCTTAAACTTCTATTTATGTTTGATGTTCTAAGCGATCGTTAGTAGGAAACCTGCTTTGATGCCTGACTTCGCATTTTCCCTTTTCTAACATTGTGGGTCAAGTACATCCCGTTCAATTCCTTTGGATAAGTAACAAAATCGGTGCTTCGATTAATTTTACTACACACCACAGGTTTGTAAATTGTGATCATTCCAGAGCAATGCTAGAATTCTTAGCCTTGTGGCAATAAACATCAGGGTTTCATGCCCGGTTTACAAAAAAGATGATCAAAGCATCAAATGCTGGAAGTCCAGAAAATCCAAACTTCGAAATAGTAGAGCTGTAGGCGACTGCATTTCAAGAACCACTGGGCAGTATAAATGAATAAAGTATTCATAGTCATGTCGATCTCAATGGTTTAAGGAAATTGTCCTGACTTACATTTGATTGGATTGCTCCCATCAATCCGGAGGTCTGAAGAATGCACCTAATAAACTGTGAAATTTACTCCCACTGAAAGAGCTCCCTAAATGGATTCCGATTAGGAAGCGAAACGAAAGAACTTGTGTACTTCAAAACTTTGCCGAAACCATCATTTCTAAATGACTTGGAACCAGAAATTAAATTACTGTTGTAAGGTGGGCAATACAGGTGGCTAACTGCATTTATCAAGTTTCTTCTGAAGAAGAAATAGATACTGGGAAGACAAACTCTACCTCCCCTACTTTAAAAAGGAGCTTGCAATTTTACATCCACCTACCAGTCATCCCTAGTGTAAAAAAAATTTAACGTATTTTAGTCACATTCCCTACTGCATACTGATATATAATGATTAGCAACCTCCATAGGTTTTTTTGTACCAAGCAAAAAAGAAAACAGTTTGTGGACTCCTAATTGTCAAGCCAAAGGAATAGGCACAAGCGCACCTCGTAACCCATATAATAAATATACATAACATTTTAGTACAAATTTTAAATGCTTCTAGCACATACATTCCACTGGAGGTGTCCTGTCACATTGTCACCAAATTATCAACTAAAAGCCTCGTTACAACATACGTTACACATCTGTAGCAGAAAAAACAAACAAAACTTAAAACATTGCTGGATAACTGACTCACCCTTGAAGAGTAAGAAATCAAGCGTGATAAGGTAGCCGGAAGTGATCCAGAATGTGTTCTAGTCAGGAAAGGAAATAGTTTAACTGGTAATTCTTTTACTGCAATCCCACCACAGCCTCGCGAAGCAGTACCAGCAACATCATCGTCGGTACATTCTAAAGCAATTGGAAGAAGGATGCTCTTTACTGTCTAGTGCGGATTAGAAAAGAATTGTCACCTTGTATTTTAACGTCACCGACTATGTCTGTGAAGTAAACCCACTGGAAGGTGGTCTCAAATCGCGGCGAGTTAAGACTTTCTTTAAAATTACCAACCCTCTAACCAAAGGAGCAAGAGCTTGTGGACACTTTGATTAAAGTTGAGTACTACATCTCTTTAAGTCTCATTTCTTGATTTAACGATTACTAAGAGTTGCTGTTTGCTCAAAACTGGCAAAATAAACAAGAAAGGGATAAATAACCATTTGATTGGCTGTTTGAGTATCAGGAGTAAATCAAGCCCATGCATTAAATCAACCCTCAAACCTGCAATTCGGTGCCTTATCATCCAAAACACAAAACACAACTTTTGAAATTAAAAGATCGCCTTCGATTCGAAATTTTTCCCTTTGCGAAAAACAACATAAAATAGCCAAAGTAAGTTACAATTTTGAGATGGCAATCTTGGAGATTGTTTTGCCTTCCATTTAACCCAATTTCGGTCTTGTTGTCAACCCCGTAAAAACATAGGAAAATCTCGAAAGGAACTAAACCTCCTAAGCAAGTTAATTGAGCAGACTATGCAAAGATTGCGCTGACTTTCGTTTTACAGCTTTTGTTTATTTGCAGCTTCTTTTTCAGTGGAGAGCCTTGAAATAAAAAGATATTTCTTTAAGCCCATAACCTACCTGCCATTTGTGTTCTTTCAAGTAAAGGAAAACTCTGGGGCCTAACATTATGTGGCTGAAGTGTCCACCAAATAATTAGCGGTGGGCGGACAGCGCTACTAGAGGCAAGCATAACCGCGGACAATCAGCGCAACCTCGGCTTGATCTTGTAGTTAGTTCTTCCTACGACCCAAACGTGCAAATTAAGAGTTTTATCGACTGCAGATAAGTACCAAACGGGCGTACAATATGATCAATAATCGCTAGCCATCTTCCCTTCTCCATCGCGTAATTTTGACTAGCTCCAAGGCTAGTGATGTATCAGAAGGCCACAGTTCAAAGTCTAACGAAGATTTGAGCAATAAAAATTAAGTAGATCACAACTTCAGGTTGGTTGAATATCGCAAAACTCGTTACAGACCATGGCTGTGAAAGATACAGGTGGCACTAATGGCTTCTGAAACGACTTTAGGGGAAGACGTCTAAAATTACGGAGTCTTCCTCTCACTCTACATTGCCTTCCTACCTTTCCCACTCTAAGTATATGGCACTATTCAGAAGATGCTTCTTAATTGTACGTTCGAAAAATTGGGAAATGTTTTTGGTGTAAATGCAGAGATCCTCATACACCATAATCAGTGGCTGCCAAGAGCGCACCTTTAGACCCTTCCTGAATAGACCTGAAAGGATGTAAAAAGGTGTCTCAAAGACGATACACACGAGATCTTGACAGGAGTCTCCCATCAAAAACACCTCATTTCGTAGATGCAACTATCGCTTGACGGTCTACGGATTTACTTGTTGTTTGAGCAGGGAATAGTGCAAGTGATTTCTATAAGCTTACCGTGTTGATTCTCAAATATGGATAGGTAATCTAGTAATGGTTTGTGGCATCGCTTTAGTATTTGTGAGAAAGTTAGGTTCATTGCTCATTGCCGTGCAATAATCGCAAGCCTAAACTACCACCAAGTTTTGCTTCGTAGTCGTCGGATATCATTTTACATCATTGTTAAGGGTAGGGTAAGGGCTGTCAAAGGCACTCAAGAACCTGCTTTGTTGTAATTACTCAGAAATGCCACCAGTAAATTGATTAGCCCTCTGCAAATTAAGAAAATCACCGTTATATCATCTTATGCACTCTAATGTATGGCTTGATGATAATAAGAACGGCAGCTTTTAATCCTTCCTAAGAGAAATAATTTTGTTATTTTTACTGATTTTAACAGGGTTCTATTCTTAAAGAGAGGTACTTAATGAAATCTGTCGAAGAATACCCAGTTCTTGGCTGAAATTCTAGTAGTCACGGTTCCATTCTCTTTGGGCATGCAACAATGGCTGCACCACTAATTAAGTTGGAGGTCATAAAATACACCCAATCAGCTTTCCCCATCTGAATAACTAATCAGCTTTAACAACAAACAGAGTCATAATTTGATCAAAAACTTTACTGCACTTGTGGAGTCCTTGCGCTCCTATATTCGTCCAAACAGACTAACTCTAGTGTTTAGGCTTACTTCACAAAATGCGGATAGAACAGTTGGAAAGGACAAAACTGCCAGCCGAGGAGGCAACATTCATGAAAAGTTTACGCATTGCTAGCTATGCGTTAAGGATAGACACACTTAGACCGCATAAAACAACACATCTACCAAATCATGATTTTAGCTAAATAGCTTTCGCATTCGATTGACGCGCGCAATATTAATCATTCCTAAAGCATCTGATTTACCAGGAATATTCGTAAAATTCTGCGAAATTCCAAGAGCAGGACTTGGGTACTAAGCTGCTTAAGGGCAGTGTAAAACCGAAGCATTAGGTGCCGAGAAACTTAAAGAAAGAGTTAAACAAATAATTAGAACATTAAAAGGAGTGAGTCAGAAGGTGGTTATTTTGCCTGTCGGTAGGTGAGAAAATGGTTTGGCTGCCCAAACATTACCGAAACCTTGGTAGAAAACGCTTACTCAGGAGATAGTCTGAGTTTGACTTTTTAGTTGAATGTTCCTGTGTTTTACATTGACGCAGTCATGCCGCTTACCTAGGTGCCTCTCAGTCTTGCAATGCACTGGATTACCACTACTGAAGAATTTGCTAACGCGATGAGCTGTATCCATCCTCGGTTTAAAGTATCCTGGTTTTGATTCTCTTTATTATAAGTACGGAAGGTGTGCCTTTCCTTAATTGTGGCAGCTATCCAAAAATTCCATGCACAAGTGGGTTGTAAGACGCGTTTCACAACCAGTAGTGAGCTAAAGAGACAGTAATTATTCGTATGGGTGCTCTGACGATCTTACGTTAGAACACTCCAAAGATTTTCCCCGCAGAGTCGTTTTACGGTGAGCCATCCACAAATTATTACTTGCATTAAATTAAAGGACAAATATGATTTCAGGTAAAACTAAGATTTATTCTACGCAATTGCAAAACAATTTTTAAGCTGAAGGACCCCATTTCTCAATAGCTCTCTTTCTTACTGTGGGAAACCCTTGTTTGATATGGACTGGGCCGAATGCAAAACGCCGAATTTAGTTAGAAATAAGAGGAAACATAACTTTAAAGATCCTTAATATTCCAGTGTCTAAAGATTCATCTTGATAATTTAGGTTCCTTTCCATTCTCATGTTGTGGGACATTAGCAGATGGGAGTAAATAATTTCGCTGATTTGGGAGATATGCATTTCTAAGGCATGCCTGGTAACCTGACTTCAGAGTAGGAAACAACGTAGGCTACCCCAGGCTTTTAGGCAGCGTATAATCCATCTGTGCAACTTAAGAGCAAATATTTACCATTTATACAATCAGGAGGCGAAGTTGCATTTTTCCGTTTATCATGCATTTTTTCCTTCATAATTTCTCCATCGATCTTTCTAGAAGAAAATCACCACTTCCTTTAACCCCTAATCGTTCGTGGAATCACCACTTCAGTCATTAATTTTGTCAGTCACCGCCCTTTTACCCGTTCTCAGATTTTAAGTTATCCTATGATCGATACCCTAGTAACCTGTAGACTTCCGCGCATTTTTCACCTACAATTTTACTGGCTTAAGCATGTATTACACAGCTATGCTGTATAGGTCGCGAACTACCCTAAATTATCAGTCCTTTGCACCAGATCAGTGTTTGTGGAAGTCCTACAAGCAGATGCCTTTTCAAATGTGCCTTTATAATCCGACTACGAATTTCACCTCTCATTGATATTCTAATCTTTAACTGGAATGCAAATACATCGCTTTATACACAAACTCCATCCATCCGCATATTCAATCCCTTCTGGTTCACTCAAGTGCAAAGTATCCACACTTCACGCAAGATGGATCACGTCATTCGAACGATCTGCGGTAACTAGAAGTTGTAGACAACTATGGAGTCCACACAGCCTCACTCTTTGGCCAATTTAAGGATTGCCTTAGAGATAACGTGCAGAATGGTGAAAACGACCCCTCGTTGGCATCATTCTGGGATGGTTGCACTACTATCAATTCAAATTTCGAAGCTGCGAAGCAAAAGTACGAATACTAGCTTGATAAATGGCAGAAAAACCAGCATAGGTGTTCAGATTTTATGTTCTACTTCTATTTAGCATAAAATATTTACTAAAACCAATTTAGCCAAAACCATCCGTGGTAATAAAACTAAAAAACAGAATGGCAAGCTGCTTTGGAAGGATAAGGCCGATCCAGACTCGAAAATTTAATTATGGTTAAGCGGTTGACGATGCATCAAGGAAAAAGGGCACAAAAAGTCCTTTAAGACTAAACTTAAAATTTCCTGCAGTTGTACTTACTTGTCTTTACCAAAAAAAGCACATTCTGTTAGACTTTAAGTAACAGATATTTGGAAAAAAAATGAGTTTTGTAATTAGTCGATTTCCTTGTTCATTGGCATGTACGACACGTTATTTTAAAAACTTTTGCAGTAGGTCAATAAGATTTCCGAATGAGGTGAAAAGGAATCCTACTGAGGGCGAAATTCTTTAGGAATCATTTCCGGTGGTTGATTGTTTGTGGAAGTCAATGTAAACTTTGAGTAGTGAATAGGTGAATAAAACAGTCCTGTGAGAACAAAATTTAATTGATCTTTAGACTAAAGTTATTTAAAGTATTAGCTGTTTTTCTGATTTCTTGGACCAATCATTTGAACTGACGGATCTAAAACCCAAATGGAAGGGAGAAAGTACTAACCAGCTGCTTCTCGCCGTTTTACTTACCTTTTTACAAATTACAATATAGTGCTCAGTGCACCGTTTCTGTGTTTAATCCCAGTGACCATTTTTAAAATTAATTACCTTCAGACAGTTTTATTAAGCTTCGCCCTAAGCATGACTTAGGATAAGTGAAAACTCGGAGCTAATGTTTTCCCTGGATCTGCTTTAGCAATGTTTTCAAACAGAGATCCTAATCAGCTCTAATGAAACTGTCGCATCGTCAATTTGGGTGCATCGCTAAGAACAACCATGACTACAGACGCAGTGTGTGACAACGGGATTGACAAACCTAACCCCAATCAAGATCGCAACATGAAACTACTAAACTGGCATGGTCGGAAAAGAGATCCAGGGAAAAATGTCTTTTAAAATAGAGTAGTTAAGCAATCTTAGCGCTATGAATGCCAGCATTCGACCATGAGCACGCAATTTTACCGATCAAGTTTGCTGTTGCCCCACAGTTAAAAGAACTACCAAAACGCAAACTAAAGACCTAGACATTAGAGTAGCTCAAATAAGACTAGTGTCTGATAGTGGAGACCTCATCCGCATCGGAAGGCATACTTAAGTCCTTAGATGTCTAGTCGCCTTATTATTTTTTTCTTTTCAACACCTTTAATGCGGTAAACAACTTAAATCTTACCAGTCCTTACGCGTTTTGATAAAGGCACATAATTAGCCCAAAATAGAGCAGTTTGGCTATTCCAGAATACTATCGGGACTCTTTATTAAATCAAATCGGCCCAGAGTGTGCAGGACCTGGTTACCGCCCTTGTGGTAATTAAAAGTAGCGCATCTTCGACTTAAGGACAGCAAATGGCAGTTTTTTGGAAGGCGGTGGGTAAATGCAAGGCTAGATTTTATGCGCTATCAAAAATTTAATATTATTTGAAGTTGTCGGTTATAAAGTCAAGCAGAAGCAGAACTTAAGCCATAATCCAAAAAGTAAAGCAAAATTACTGCTTTCATTAGGTGTGCCATCAAGTCTCTCTTCTGGATACTATTCCCCTTCAAATGGGTCCTTTGATTGACTTAAAGAAATTAGTTTGCAACTAGTAGAACTGACGCGTGTTTGAATTCGGGTGCGAGATTTAATGTCGAAATAGACAAAATGACTCAAAGTTGGAAGACTACTCTTTGATGACTTAGTTAAACTTTTGCATGATCAGAGGAAACGCGTTTAATGTGTGCACTTCTCAGTTAGCATTAGCTCTGCATTAATTCGCAAGTCTCGAAGCATTAAATCCGACTTGTCCACTTCTCCGAGTAAAAATTTTTTGCATTGCGCATAATTGCTGGAGATCTTAGATATCTATCCCTCTTGTGTTTTGACGGTTTATCTTATTATGTCTCTGATGCTAACTCGGTTGGCCATGTAGATGGTGGTGGCAAGCAAGATAGAGAGTAGAGTTAGAAAACAAACTGTGCAACATATCACGCTTGCAAATGGACAGATCGCGCCAAAAAGGCTGTAAAATGAAGGTCAATTACTGACATCAACCTGGTCTTTTGCCTCTAGGAAGAAATAGCTACAGAAGTGGTGGCGGGTGGAACAACGTGATTACCTCCGCCATGCAAATGAGCAAGAAGAAGAATTTGAAGCGCAATTAAGGTTTTTAAAAATGAATGAACAGAAATGCCTATCATTAGATGATACTCCGAATTTTGTTTCTACTCATCCTAGTATGCTTGCTTGTAGCGACTGGTGAGCAGATAGATCCACTCTTTCTCAAAAATGACTTGAAACTCAATTTCGGTTACTGTGGAGTTAATTTGGATAAATCAATTACGTTACAGCAATTTCGGTGGGCGGGGTGCATTAGAAACAATACTTTCCCTCTTCCTTTTTAAAGCAGGCACACTTAACTGCATTAGAGAGATTCGTCAAATTGGGCTGTTCTCTTTACCTTAGAGCATCACCTTTATAGGCTGTTTCCCTATTTGAATACAGTCTTTTATGCAATCAAAAAAATCAACTTTTGTGCCGCACTCCTGCATCATCAAGTAAGCTATTATTCTACAAATAGTAAGTGCTGAGCTATATTACTTGTTAATTTATAAAGGGCGGTGTGAGAGGTGTAACGTAAGATGCATTATCAAAAGTAGAGGGTCATGGTTCGCATCTTAAACAATGCCTTTCAGTGCCTTGTTGATAGCTGTGCCCATCTCATAGAATTATCTTAGGCGGTTTGAGGAACTCGATCATATAATTCATAAAGAGCACGAATGAAACAAGAGATAGTAGAATATTTGTCAGCTTATATGGGGTTTGAATAAAAGCCAAAATAATTTCTTGGCTTTTGAAAAGCCACAGATCTGACCAGCACTGACTTATAGATTGTCATCAACATGCTCGGTTACAGACGTTTCTGACATTTTAAGAAGGTAATCTTTGGCTTCTAAAGGAAGGAGAAAAAACATTTGCTGATGCAAGGTAGCGGTGTTTGTTTCTCAAAACGTTTCAATGCACAGAACTTTACCTCCAAGGACATCACCAAAATTGTGGGGCATTGTTTTCATATGGGTTGTTTAGTCATTTATCATTTTCTAATTTCAGTCCCTACTAAACATTAATTAACCCCATCAATGTTTTGTTCGTAATCCATCTCTTAGAAAGATTAAAACAATCGGATGCTCTACTCCGATAGATCACGTTTTGATTAGAAAGTTGCACATGTTACTTAATCCCAGCGCCATTTGTGTGACATGCGTGGCATTTAGAGGGGGATGAATAATCAGAACTACAACATAAAGTGGATTTTTACAGCATTTCAACGAAATTAAGGCCACAAACAGTGATGAGTACTTCATGGTAGGAAGGGAAGTTCCTCACTTGACAGCATTTTCGATTTCATATCACCGTTGACAGTGGGAAATTTGGTTAAAGCAAGTTAAACAGAAACAAATTTTAATCAAAATAAAATCGCATGATTGGAAGTTTTTCACATAGGCTACCATTAGAAAATGCAAGGAAGCTATTTATATATGCGGCGAACGCATTAAGAGGCGACAAACGGATAAGATAAAAAATTACCACCCTTCATTTCTTTATCACTTTCGCTTTACACAACCTGTCGACCAGCACTCGACAAGCCATCATTTTAGGGCAGGAAATCCGTGGTGCTTTGCAAGGACAAGTGCTGCTTTCTTAGTGACACGATTCAAGCATAAACAAGGAGGTTCACAGTGCATGTGGACAAGACTTATTTTTGCCTCAAAGTTAAAAAACTGGTAGCTCATACTAGGTCTTAATAAGTGCCTTGCAAATTGGTTAGTGGGGACAATATCATGGTTTCTTTTAACCTGTTTAAAAACAAAGCCAAGAAGTCAGCAGATAAGGGAATCTAAAGGCACCAATTAGAACCAAGACAAGATGCGTAGAAAACGTGTCACACACAGATGCGTTGAATGGGGTGAAATAACAAGTGCTCATACAGTAATCCTGTGCTATTGATAACTTTGCTCCTCATTGATTTTTGTATCATTATTAGCCCCCAGATACATTAGTTATGTGGCACTTGAAAAAATTCTGTTAGGGCTGAAAAATTTTGTTTTTTAACAGCATTAACGGAGGTTTTTCCAAAAATAGGCTAAACATGCCAAGTTTAGAGCAGCAGGAATACTAGAACATGTTGCAGCATACCTCAAAATTCCAGAAGCATGTCAAGAAATACAATTTTGAATATAAAAGTGATGCCCAGGGAAACGCTGCCATCAGGCAGATCCATCTGCCATTAAAAAACAAACTTCCTTAGCAGATGCGAATCAACTGACCTCGTGATTCGCGTTGAATGCGTTGTTCTTGAGCTGCTTGCAATATTAACGCGATAGTTCATGATGCGTTTGAGAGTCCCCTAACTGCGAAAGCTAGGCTCTGTCAAAATTGGCTCCATTTTATGCAACTAATGAATAGTTTTAAAGTTCTATGTAGGCTATTATTATAGCGATGATTAGTTATAAATAAGTGAAAACACATGACACGGTACACTCAAATGTCCCGAACTGAGAGCTATTTGCTGGCCAGAATCTTTAAACCCGTCTTCTAAATGTCAATCCCAATGGTGTGCTTACCATTGAACTTGACGTTTCTAAGTTAACAGACGTGCTTGAATAACCCTCTAGCAGCCTTTCTAACTTGCCTTTATAAATTTGCAGTAACTGGAACTCAATTGTGCCCTAGCTTATGTTCGACTTTGCCACTGATGACTCCTCGAGTCTTCCCCTACGACGAAAGAAAACACAATACAAGGGCAGAATGCGTATTTCGAGCTAATGAAGTAATGAATGCCACTGACAAAGCCCGATGGCAAGGCTGCCCGGCAAAGACATAAAGATGGAGCCCTGTGTGATTCATCACTAAGACTGAGAGTTACGAAGTCAATATATTCCTTTTTTAGAAACGGCTAATATCCAAAATAGCATCATTCTTTGTCCCCAATTTCGTCCTTGTAGTAGCGATTATTGCCGCCTCAAATCGCAAGAAGTAGCCACTACGATCCCAATATAGCACAAAACAGTACCATTTTTTCCAAACTGAGTTGCAGTTTGGCCATTTTTGTTTTTTTTCACCGTGACGCTAATTTTGTGTTCTTAAACTACGTGAAAATGTCCATTCCTATTTTTCACAAGCAGTGATGATATTTAGGCCAATCATTTTGTATCCAAATCAAGTGCAACCCAAAATTTTTAGTAATTCCTTGCTCTTGGCATGAGTAATAAGGAGTAAGATAAATTTAGAATTGTGAATTTCTCATTGTTTTAGTTCTTTGGTAGTCCCCTCCTCAAAACATGGCTGTACATAAGATTAGACCAAAAAACAACCTAAGTCGAGAGGTTGACGGAGGCATTCTTTCAGGCAAAATAAAGTGAATTAATAATCGTGATCGTATGCAACCACTTATCGTTCGGAGTTCTAGTAAAAGACGCATTTCCACCCAATTTTTCTTTCCCTTTAGAATGTAATGCCGGAACATCTGGGTAAATTAAACAAGATCTGTGCTCAGTGATGGAGGGTCCACCTATATTAAGTCTTGATTTTGTTAAACATGCAATGCAATGAATTATTTACACCCATTCAGTTGATTGCACAGCAAATTTTAAAAAATTAGCCCTTAATTTGGCGATCATCAAGGCATGTTGGCTGGATCGTAGAAGAAATAGGATGTAATCAATACCCACGCGGTACCCAAATGAGACGCGGCCGCAAGTCAGAAGCTAAACATTGGAGGATGGTGCAAAATAACAAAGATGTGTGTTTATTTGATGGGCGTCAGCTGATTTTTTCGTTCAATGCCCTTCAACGATTCGCTTCTTACCTTTTCTACCAAGCATTTGACGGTCCTTGATATTCTTAACTTTAAAGTCAAACGCGCGCATGATTTTAGCTAAAAGTTATTGCTTTCATCAGCTGTGTCATCGCATTAGTTGCTTGCTCGAGATCCAACCCTTCAAATGGATATCTCCTTGGACCGAAGTAATTTATGCTCCTCTGAGTTCTAAACAGTGGGATTTGTGCATGATGAAAATCAGAAAAAAGTTTGAGGTTGGTCTTCATAGAATGATGGGAAATCGCTCTGCTTTGGTGAGCTCAATGGACCGCTGCATGATCAAAGAAAATACCTTTAATGTGTTCGCTTTTGGTTCATTGCTGCACAACATTAACTTGTTGGTCCTGAAGGAGGTAGATCAGATCAATCTACTTCTCTAAGAAAAGGTTTTTGTTTCCACTTAGCATTCTCCAATCAATGGACTCTAAGGAACCCCTTTTTTTCGTTCGGATTCAAACAGATTGTCTATTCGCGGCTCTATAGGTGATTCGGATGGCTATGTTGGTAGCGAAAGTAAGTAAAGGCAATGTTATAATTTCATGTGCAAATAGCTAAGTCGCAAAGAAGGAGTCACTAAGTTTGCATCACCTGCTAATATTAATTTGAACCAGGTCCTCTTAATGAAAACTAGATGCCGAAGTGATGGCAGCCACACAGATGCAAGCGTTGATCGTAAACTGAGTGCAGGATGCGCAAAACGTGCCAACGTTAGAGCAGCAAGAATGTTGAACGGATTGCAGCATGCCAATATATCCCAGGAAAGTGACAAAAAATACAGCCTTGACTAAAACAATGTTGCCTTCAAGGAGATCCATTAATCATTGGGAAATAAAACCTTCTCAGGAGATGTTGATCATTAAGCCCCGTGATTCTCGCTCGCGCCGTTGTTCTTAAACTAATTACAAGATTTGAATGATAGTTTGCTAAGCCTCTAGGAGCCGTCTTACTGCTAACTTTAGGCTCTGTCATAGTGGGCTCCCTTCTATGTAACACGCAGACTGTTTCATTTTTTAAGGGAACTACTAGCACAGCAACATTGAGCAACTAATGGGTGAAGACACACGACACGAAACAAAAGTTGCCGTAATAGTGTTTAAAGACTTCCTCTCTCCATCGTAGTTACCTTTACAGGCACATGTCAGAGGAACCTCCACAACTTACGATTCGTGTTAAGCATTGAGAATTGCATAAAATTGAAACCGCTAACTTCGCTCATTCAAAAATGTATAAGGTTCCAAGTTAGAATCCCAAATCAAAACCATATCTTATGTCTTGTGGGAGCATATAACAAGATAAAATGCTGACCAATGAGAGGGTAGGGAATTTCGAGATTTTTAATGCCTTAGGTATGTCAAAATGCATAACCTTCTGATATCATTACCCGCAAATCATGGACGCTCCTTTGTAGAAGGAATCAAATTTAATTATTTTCTACCAAATTTGTTGGACCTCCAAACTTTCGGCAGCATGACTCATTTTCCCAACTTGCAAAGTTCAGTATCACTGAGTCACATGGGCACAAGGATGATGATTCGAGGAGAGAAGTGGGCAAAAAACGTGCGTAGATTAAAGGTCCCAGTTTTTAGAGGAGTAATGGCGTAGAAACGTAATAAGCCCCAAAAAAAGCTTTGAACGATCGTCAGTGATATCTGTCGCATTAGTCATGAGAGATCCTTGATGAAATTCGTTTCCGTTGTTTAACTTGGGACGCAATTAGAATGACTCAAAAAGCCTCAAACACGTTGCTGTCTGAATGAAGTTAATTGCTGAAATCTATTCCCCAAAAATGCATAACTTTCAATTTCGACAACTTTGGTATGCTGAAATAAAGACGCGGTTGAGCTATCTAATATCTATATCTGTCTTTGCAGGGACCTTTTCTAATGAATGAGTCTCGACGGCGCTTTTACCTCATGCAGTCTAAGACTTAGTTTAATTGTGCTCATACTAATGGTATAGATAAGGCCATTTTTGACAACCACTAGGAATCATTTCAGATTATTTCCAAACATGATCTTATCTTGCATGAAATTTGTGGACAGAGAGGACTTCTTCTCTACCACTATAGTATAGGACAGTAGAGTGGAGTTTCAGTGTTTTTTTCACATTCTGGGGCTAGCCAATTTAATAATCATACAATTCACTTTGATACTTGCCGCCCAAACTGTTGCAGTCAAACAGACATCTAACGCCTTAGTTCATGCTGCAAAATTTGGCCACGAGAGAAGTTTAACTGGTTCATTGTTTATATAAGGCCTGCTTTCAATGACCAATCTGTAAATCGTGAGGTATTATGCCAAATCTTGCCTTCAAAAGCGACCCACTTTTCTTTTTATCTGTATTTGAGGCGCAAAAGTCAGCGACGATTTTAAATTCTTGATGTTACGGCTATAAAAATAACTTAGCTTCTGCAACAAAGCACAAAGTTGGAAGCAAAATGTAAAAGATTTGGACGAAACTTCCATTTCCTATCAACGATAGGACCTAGGTATGTCCTCGGCTTACGTACCTTAAGTACTTATCCCAACTTCCATTTAGTATAAATAAAACGCAATGTTAAAGTTGATTAAGATGCTTATCAAGTCGTCTAGTGATATGAGCTTGCATGACACATGGTTGATAAACAAAAAACGGAGATCAGGTTGGCATTTCAAACTTCTGCAAGGACTGTTTGCATTTCATCCAGCATGATTCAAAATGCACTTTTAATGCTTCAACTTTACCGGTTGACTAGTTCGACTAATTTGTGTTGAGGCAATCTGTGCAAGAGAAAGCAACTATTAATGCTTTGCATTTGTCTTTACCACCTTAATATTTTGGTTTTGAAAGTGCGAAGCAAGTTTGACTGTCCATAGAAATTGCTAGACCTGTGGCGGTAGGGAGGTAGCCAGGAAGCAATTGATCAAAGCAGGTCAGTGCATGAACAAGAGCGCAAAATTCTGCATGGCCTTCGATGAGGAATGCAGTGAGAATGTCTGCTTGAGTTCAGCCTCCTCTTTTATGCACTAAAAATAGAGCCTATCTGAATTTCACTTCGGAAAATTGGGAGAATTCTTATGTATAGAACAAATGTTGCTATCCAGATCAAACTTTGCAGTTAGCGAAAGGACTTCGAGGAAAAAATGATGAGAATTCACTTAGAAATTGGATAAAATTTGCGAGCGGGACCCGAATTTTCACTCACATCAAATGTAGCTGCTTGACACTTACTACGCATTCTCTGCTTCCTCGATAATTTGCTCTCTAACTCTATATCGTAGCCTTCAGCACAGTCCAGCAGCATCCCCATCTTCCTCTCCGTTATTTATGTGTGTTCTACCACGCGCATTAGTTTACTACAACATTCAATGCCACACTCTAGCCTCTAACAATAGTAGCATGAGCTACATCAAAATGGACTATGTCTGACGTATCTGCCACCAATAAAGACACGACTTTCAATCATGCCAATCAGTGGCTTGGTTAAGGTAAGAGCACGAGGTATCAGAATACAGGTGATTCCGGCAATGTTTAACCAACCACACCTAAGAAGCAGAATGGAATTACATAAGACATCCTTACAACAGCGTTTTCTACCTAAGTGTGCTTAGGTGCCGTAGAATCGCCACTATCGCTGGTGTCTGACATGGGATCTTTCGTTATACTAATAGCTACTTCTTTCTCATAACAAGAAAACTTTGTGTTTCGTCCATAGGGTTCGATTTTGAAAAGAAAAGCCCTGGAGTGAGAAAGCGCAGCACTCAGTTCGGTATGCGCCTGGATGACCGCTATCAAATTCAGTACCTAACACCTGCGAACTTGGTTACGCATCGATCGGTTCCTAGTTAGGCATGCAGGACCATTGATTAAACTCAATCGTTTGAATTAGCAGGTTTAGGTGAGGTCGTAGCAGCGGCTGTCCAGAGAGTCGACAACTCTTAGATCTTAGCGCAAGAGCTAACATAGTGCAAGGCGTTGATTAATGCAAAGCTAATGTGCCAATTACAAAAGATATGTAAAAGAATTCCGGATTTGATTCCTAGAATCATGCAAACTACAACTGAGGAAGTCAAAATGTTGAAGGAACTCAAAACCACTGCTAAAATGGAGGCAAATCACGAGTTGTACTCGATCCTTAGATTTGCATCTAAATGAGTGACTCCGTGTGACTCTCAGTTTATAAGTTTTAAAGACAAAGTACAAATAGAATGGCAATGAGACTTTTGTAAATTGCAACACTTATGCTTATTGAATTTAAGGAATAGAGGGATCCGAACAAAGCAGCTACACTCAATTTCTGATGCAAAGTCTTGCATAAAAGTTTATGCATTTGAAACGGTTTTGTAAACACCAGAAGAATGAATGCTAATAGATGCTAATATTATGCACCATTAAAAGCGACCTTTTTAAGGAACTCTTAATAATCTCCGGGAGTCCTTGAATGGATAGCACTAACGATGGATTCCATCACCAGCCCTTAAACGCAAACATATTGCAGTTTTGGCAAATACCAACGCAAATTTTGTAATTTTGATGAGGCTAGTTGGAGTGAGCTCTACCGCGTTTTTATGGCAATCTCATGAAGCAAACATAGCGTCTTAGGCCCACTAAGAATACAGTAGGTATAAATGGAGAGGGCGGCATCTATAAACGGACTCTACCAAGAGTTACGTATGAATAACAGCTGCAGTGATTACAACATCTGACTGTAGAATCTCACAGAGTAAGTAAAGAGAAGGGACCCAATGTTTAACTTAAAAGAAAAATTAATCTGGTTTGCGTGTTTTAGCATAAGGCTTAGTTATACTCGCTTCAGACGCACATTTGGGCCCATCCTTGGGTACTAACGGTTATTTATTTTGCTACATGGGGGATCACAATATTGAGCTACAGATTGCCACCTTGACGGGACATAAAGGTTGACAGAAGGTCGTGTCTGTGAGACTACGATGATGGAACTATAGCTGCTCGCGTAATCAGGACAGATGGTTAAACAAATGATCAAACAATGACGGTAGCGCTAGGGCGACTGCAAAAATAGAGGACAGCAACGGATAAGACCTGATTTGTCACGTTATTGTGATAGCAACTCATGCATCAAAATACTCGAAGCACTTAAACCTTACTAATTACGATAAAGCACACGTGGTTCTCAGAAAATTAAGAGGAAATCGAAAGCGATACAATTGTTAGGATAAACGATCTTTACGCAGTCACAGGCTTCTTCATGTGGCCGGATTTCCATGGACGACAATTCGTTGCATTCTGACTCCTTTGTACGCAAATTGAGTTTACTCCGGTGCCGAGGAAGTTTCAATAACTTTTACGGTTTTCGCAGTAGCTGGGCTTTTTAGTTAAGCAAAATTGGAAAGAATGCCATGTTTTTCGGGCAAAAGCGCTCTTGCTTGATACGAATTGCCATTCCATTTCCTAATTAAAACGTAAACCCCACTCTATTTCCACAAGGCATACATCAAATGACCCTCACAGAAATACTACTGAGTCTACGCATGCTCAGGCTCAGTGTGTCACGAACGCAAATACCCGCTGTGAATTGTTTTCCTGCTGAACTTAAACAACGAAAATGACTTTAACTTGACATGGCTTGCCGGGAAGGAGAAGCACTGTACACAAGTAAATCACTTCATCCTTATTCTCAATGATTCTCTCAGTCAGCCTTCTAAATGAAACTGTTCACCTGCTTTTGATACCAGGCGAATGCAGTATAAGGCATGGAGGGATATTTTGAGGCTACTTGTGTCAAGCAATGACATGAAGGACTGTGCTTTTTCTTCCTTTCCAAATGTGCTCCCTCTTAAAATAACCTAACCTCCAATTTAAGAGCGAAATCCTTAACAGCGAAATATATTAACGAAATGGCTTTGGAAATTTGCCTTTTGCAGAGTAACCTGCATTTTTATGCTTCCAAAAAAAGGGTTCTGTTCGGTGGACTCTTTGAAGTGCTTCTGCTTTTTATCCCACTTCTTCAAATTTCTGGGCGAAGTTTGTTTTCAAAACTTGGTCCACCTATGTGGCTATCATAAAACCATCCGCTTCCGACCATTTAGTAGTTTTTAGTTTGCTCTATAGTATAATTCCAAAACTTTCATGGATTCCAGTTTGGAAAATAATTTGATGGAACAAACACTGAGCGATGAGGGGGTGAGGTCAATTCAGTTGTCAGCGCGATATTCTGACACTTTGCTTTCACCTGCGATACATTTAGAGGTACGTTGTCCCAAACGAATGGCTAAATGAGTTTGCATGATGTTTTTGGAGAAATATGAAGTAGATGCAAGAAGCTAAGAAAGATATTACTTAGTTGGAGTAGTCATTATTGTAATTAGAGTCATTATCTCTTTGCTAGCACAGCGAAACCTGGCTTAGCCATATTCACTTTCGGAAGAGATTTTGTGTCTAAAAGACACCCAAAAGTAGAGCTTTCTTTACCTTGTCTTCATTTATCCTATTTGACAAGGAATCAGGCAAATTTCGGCACTGGCCTTAATGCTTGATAGCGACCGGTAATAAAGAGGTGGTAAGCAATTATCACTTCCATCCCATTCATCCAAACGCCCTTTTTAGCACATGTTGTAACGCATGTAAGTTGTCCTTTTTAAGACATACAAGCTGAGAAGAAACAAGATCGAAAAATATTGTCTTCCTATAAATTCTTATCATAACAATTTAATTATTTGATCTTGTATATTTTCTATTTAGATCGAATTATCACATTCAAGTATTCTGATGAGTTTGTATATAATTTCCGCAGAACATAGGTATAACAGTAAAATTTTTGAATAAAAGAAGCCTATTCTTTGAAATAACTTTAATTTTAAGTCAAAATCCCCATTTTCGTCACCAAAACATAAACCAATTGGGTATTTTTACCTTTGGAAGAGATAAGATTTCCAAAAGAAGACAGTAA
The DNA here is from genome assembly GCA_001870725.1 of Taenia solium. Taxonomy (NCBI): domain Eukaryota; kingdom Metazoa; phylum Platyhelminthes; class Cestoda; order Cyclophyllidea; family Taeniidae; genus Taenia; species Taenia solium. Next base: position 136,408 of record MIEF01011088.1, on the reverse strand, counting down.
ACGTGGCATTATCTGCCTTTCTCTCTATAGGCCATTTTTACATCCCGCCCTTTCCGTTTGTTCAGTCTAGCAAGCAGTCATGCAATTTTTTAGTGCTTACACCTTAAGAAAGTGGCGACTGCCGCATATTGAATGGGATGGGCTAAAGACATGGAAGGGGTGAAGTACCATCAGTTATGTCAAATTTTTATTAAGGAAACTTAACCATCTCTATGGCATAAACCTTGTGGTAGGGTGCCTGACTTTTTAGAATTATGGAAGAAGTAGACTTGATTAGCTGGACCAGCAGAAAAATCGTCGAATTGCCTTTGGAGAGGTCTAATGGCTTCAAAAGTGCCATAGAGAGAGCCTCAACAACATCCACGTCATTCCATTACGCATAATTGCCATTAAATCGACCACTGCATGGATGCAATGTTTTAAAAGACCCACTGTGGCCTACACTAAAGTCCCATAAGCAAAAAGACTTCTGAATTTAAAATCAGTAAGCTTCTTATCCATTTCTTTGCTGCTAGAGCACTGACCCCGCCCTGGTATTAAGAACGGCAGTCGCAAGTGCCTCCCTTGCCACTAATCAATTTTAGAGAAATTGTTACAAGATGTAGACGACAAAAATACTGCCCTCATTTTGCATCCAATTTTCTGATCACCTTGAAGGGTCATTTGCCTAAGTGATTCTCTGCTAACAGATTGGTAATGTAGAGGCTTGTTTAGTGAAGATCTTATAATCTCCTTGCATCTGTTGCAACAAACTGTGACCGCTAGAAGCCAGCGTGATTTCTGACGTTGGTAAGCATAATGTATGACTGGGTATTATGGTCTATCACAAACCGACGTGGCTTTAAACGCTCTTCCACTGAGCTTCTAGAAGTTTAGTGATTAATGGCAAAAACTGAAACCCCATTCCATTTCAACGGATTATGGAACTAGTGTTATTTTTGTAGACATTTTTACTTTTGCAGGTCTGATTGCATCAGTTCAATGGGTGTGTAGAGGAGCATTTGAATTTATGAGAGATGAGGCGTGTCTGTACCACCATGTTGCTTATGCGGAAACCGAAATGCGTAAAAACGAACAGACCTCGTAGACAGGCTTGCCACCCGAGTGAGAAGTCCGCTTGGATTGCGAAGAAATGCCACTAGACTATTTAGCAAATCCACTCTTTTTCACTTGAGGCTTAACTTCAACATTAGGGTGAGGGATTAAAGGTAATATTCCAAGCAAAACTCCGATTGGACAATGCTTTCACCAAACTCTTCAATCATATTATAGTTTGTGCTCTAAAGAGATTAGCTCATTCTCGCCTCAATGAGTTGTGCATGCACTAACAGCCACCTCGTCTGTGGCCTCCACGTCTTCCGCTTTGCTGGATTCATTCAAGCACTACTTTCACCAGTGAGCGATCTATTCCATTGGTTACTAAGTGTGCACCAAGTAAAAACAAAATGAAGTCCTAAGTGGCATTATAGTCATTCATTATTGATGACTGTAAAACCCCAATGGGTTCGCTGATCCATGGACTTACCTGCCATAGATGTGAAACAAAATTAGTGGCACTATGTTTTGCAGTATTGGTCCCTTATTTTGGCATAGTAAGTGAGGAAATGCATCTATTACGTTAGTTTATCTCATCCCTGATACCCCAGGCTGACGTTTACTTAATGGCATTTTAACGCCTCATTTGTTATGCTCTTGCATTTCGTGCAAAACATGTTGCCATTGCGTTGCATTAACTGCGGTCGTTTTCAGTCAAAAAATTAAGCCGCTTGGCCAAACGTCAAAAAAACAAAGAGGGTGTTGACGAATGACAATTAATGTCTCTTACTGATTGTCTACATTAAATTTGACTTTGACGAAGAAGAAAACTTTTTAATCAGCTGATCCGCTGCCAAGCAGGTTAGGTTTCTCAAGAGTTGTAACCATGTTTGAGGTAAAGAGTCTCTTAGTGTCGCGCATAAAAGCGCATTTTGAGATACTCGCCTCTATGGAGTAAAATAGGGCTTAAGGAAATTGGTATTAAAACGTTCCTTGAAAACCGCCACTAAATATCAAAAAGTTTTACTCACTGTCAAACCAAGTATTTGAATTGATTTTTCCAGATGGACTTAAAAGTAGTAGCATGGGCCAGATATATACTGAGCTGCAAATTAATTACTTCTTACGTTTAAACGTACATTCATAGTGGCCATTTGTCCCATTTGCTTAACTTTGAGCATCTACTAGTGATTTGGTCTAGTTATAAAAGATGGAAATTTTTCTGCTCTTTGGAAAGCCCGTAAGTTACCACATAATTAATGAGGATCTTTTCCCCTATAATGAGTCCACTACGGCAAAAAACATCTGCCAAAGGAGAACAAAAAGGACAAAGAAGCAAAAGGAAGTGTTACATGGAGGTTATATACAGGTGGAAGTCAAGGGATCACATGCGACATTCTCCCCCTTTTCTCCCGTAAAGCGTAAGCTCCATTTTCTCACCTATTCTAGACAAAAGATTTAGGCCTTCTTCCCAGTAATAAATGGAATCTAAAATTAAATTCACAACGAATAATATAAGGCTGTGTATAATTAAAAGCGAAAGTCAAATTGATGCTTCTTGGTCCAATTGCCCTTGCCCTCTTCACATCCCCTTACTCACTCACCCACCCATACGCTGACCTATTTATGCACCCACCCCAAATTTAGCTACAGTTTTATTACCGATTGCTTCATCGAGCTTTTAATTTCTTCGCCGATCCCCTATCCATAATTCGTCGTCCTACTAGTTTTTCTGTTGGCAATTTATTCATTTCTACATTTGTTTGAATCTACTCCGCTTCAGCCATCCTTACATTCATTCATCATTAAGTTTTACTTAATCTTTTCATTCTATCAGGTGTTATTCACCTGGCTCTACAGCGATTTCTGTGTTTGTAGTACAGCTATACCACCTGGGTCCAATTCTGCTCCAGAGGTACCAAACCACTTCTCATTTGCAAGCCACTTTTCTTGCTTCTTCGCTTTTATGGAGACTTCACATACATGTATTTGCCCACAGTGTCTTCAAACTTAAGTTACCCATTTTAAATATACAAGTCTCAATTTTTTTATGCAGCATTTGAATACACCTCTTCACTTGCTATTTCTTCTATCCATTCCTCCATCTTTCACTTTAATGACCTAAATCTTGCAAACGTATTATTTGCCAATCGAGTGACTTTAGGTGGAACGAAAGTTGCGGACAGGAATAAAACTGTACGCTGTCTATATCGTTCCTCCATTAAGAAAGCACTTTGAATGTAACAGACAAAAAGACAAACTCACATTTGGTACATTCAATGCGTTTTCACTGGCCCTCCGAATGTTCGGAATAACACCAAAAATGTTCAGCTTTGCCTAAAAATTGCATAAAACATCACCTGACTGCTCCGTTTACCACGTTTGAGCAACCAGCTTGTTGACGTGGAAACTAATTTAAAGGTTATGGTGGCCAAGCAAAGCTCTGAATCATGCATTTATAGCCAAAAATAAAGAATAAAGTGAGCGATCGGATATTTTGCTTCGCTTCCACCCCAGCAAAATATCCAGAGAGCAAACTGGTTTTATACAAACTGGCCACCCTTTCATTACTTAAATAAAAGGGCACGCTGTTGTTAAGTAGACATACCAACTGGTCTCCGTCAATGTAATCACCATAAAGGGAAGAAAGACGCATTACTGACAAAGAATGCAATGTAAAGATTTCCTAAAAAATGGACTTAAAACTTCGATTTTGACTGCACTTTCTTTACTGGTTTTGGACATCGGTCACAGCAGTCGTCACCGCGAAGGAGTACACGCAGTCTAGGAAGACTTCGATAGAAGATACTTGGAGAATTTGACGCAGAATAATTTATCGCACCGTCATCCGAAAGATGCATATGATTGAAAACGCAAAAATATACTTTTAAAGCAAAAAATGTTTGCAGAGGCGAATGTCAGGCTTGTACAACACTGATAAGATCGCAAAACAAAATTAGGTCTGAATTTCGACACATCGCCTTTAGTTAGTAAGCGCACAAAGTAAACTGATTCCGTGGCAAAGAGATATGTGGCAATCCTACAACCTAGAATCTGCTAAAACTTCTGTCCGTTTTAAGACTTCATGTCTCAACAAGCCAAAACTATTTTAAAAATAACCTTTAGAGCCAGGAATCAAAAGAGTGAAATGAAGGGGAGAAAAATTTTAAATTAATTATCGCATACATTACTAAAAAGGGCAACTTTTCTGCATGTCTTTGGCCTAAAATTTCGAGTACCGCAAATGAAACTAACTCTTACCGCTCAAAGACTAACATGCATTAAGTGACCTGTTTTCGACCCTAGACGACTACCATTTGTGATTGCATGGCTTTTACAGATCTGGGATAAAATGCCTAAGTCAAAACTTTCCAGCTGGTTCGCAGTCTAAGTGAAGTAATTCGTTGTACTTAAATGGGACTAACACTTTGTTAAGGAAATGATGGAACATAGGGGTTTGCTCGAATCCACAGTAAATTAGAAGAGAAGCTTCTGTGTCACAAGATCCATGCACAACTGAATTTCATGGAAGCAGTAAAAATCGCACTGCTCGACTTGTTCGCCTCATTAATCTAAAGGGCGCACGATCTTCTTCTTTGCTCAGGCATTTATTAGTGCTTAATACTTGTGTTTTGGCTCAAAGCTGAGTAATAAGCTATAGATTTTCGCATGGATAATTGCTAACCATAACAGCAGGACTGTGGAGCCCACATTATCTACTAACACAATTACAATCTCGATGTAATGATCGTTGTCACATGAAGTCATCAAAAATAAGACGTGAATGCTCGACCGGGAAACACCAAATTGCTTCAGGATTCGGCCTACCTTATAGCTGGAGCTTTTGATATACGAGATGCACCTACGGATTTCAGCCGCCAGAAACTGAATTTTGTGAAGCTATAAAAAATCCCGCATCTCAAACTGTCATTTGACGCCATGGCTCACAGTCGCTCAGCACTTCAGATTTTCGTTCAGGATTGACTAGAACTGCTACAAAGGACTTAGAACACCACACAAATTATCCTACATCATTAGATGACGAGCAAGCACTCATATCCTCAATGTTCCAAAACGGTGTAGTTAATCTCAACGAATTTATGGTCAATTTGCAGAGGTAAACACAACCGTAGGAAATTCCGCGTGTAGGCGTGATAAGCTGTCAGGTGGTGCGTTGGATTCGTCACTACTCCTGATCTTGTCATAGCAAGCACAAATGACAACATGGTGGAGTTAAATTACTATGAGCTTCTTCCTCACACAAGGGTATTAATTGTAGTAACAGTTTATCATTTGGATGGGGTCATATGGAAGAACAGGCGATTACTTCTGTGTCACTGTATTTTGCAGCCAATAAGCAAACTGTCATCTTAAATGTAAAATATTGTATTTTTCGGTGCTTGGACATACCTCCTTTAAACGATTTTAATTTTGAAGGCGACGGTTAGGTATATATAGACTTAGCTATGGCTAATCACCATTCACAGGAAAACTTTAAGCAGCCACAAATAAAATAGGCATGTTTTTCTTTATATAATCTCTAATCTTAGACTGCAGGCAGAATTGACTTGGGGGATCAAAATAATAACTCCCACTATTCTTTGAAGCCCACTGTCCTTAACACTGGCACAGTACTTCCCCATCATATTTTCTGCTATTAAATATGCGCATTATCAGTGACCGAAATTTTGGATTAAGCAAAGTGCTTGTCAACAAATTACTAGTACGCTTGGCAAACATATCCATGGCGTTCCAAAGCATTAACTGGGCAACCGTATAGATGAAGTGTATTCGCATACCGCAGCTTTTTTAGGGCTATCATTTGGTGTCTGCAGGAGCACCTGTTGTGTTGATGCTAGCAGCGGTGATGCGGAAAGCACATCGGTGGCCGAGCGAAGGTCAATAGCAGAGCGGCGGCGGTTTTTGTCAGGAAGACAAAATGGCCCTTCACACACTGCCACGGTGAGGAGGTTCGCTCCCAAGAGAAGGTGCTGCGTGGATGATGAATTCTTAATGCCCCCATTTGATGCTACGCTGGAGGCTGAAGTAGTACGGTTCGGTGTGAGGTGGAAGTTATCGTCGTTGCTGTCGCTGTTGTTCTTGGTATCATCGTCCAAAGTGAATTGGGTACGGGAGTCTGGTGCTGCACACTCCGAGGAAGCGCTTATTAACTAAGCACATTAAGATATTCCCAATAACCAAAAGCTTACAACAGACTGTCTGCTACTCCGTCTAATGGCATCTCGACACACTTTGGTTTTCCTACGCGACTGACTCTCGCCTCCCATTTTGATAATTCAGGCAATTTCAAGCAGAGCAATTTAATTCAGCTCAAAGTTGATTTAAAACTCAGGTTACCAAGCTTGCCGACTTTCCATTGACAATAAGTTCACAAAACGTTAGAATGTCGGGACTATTACAGATATGATTGTTAAGTCTGGAGCCTAATACTACCTACCAGTGCACTAAAGTAGCGGCATCCAATGCTTTGTAGATGTAAAACACTCCTGCCACGCATGTTAAATATTGGGTGAAAAGTGGTGCACTTTATTTTATGAATCGCCATCCTTCACCTCACCATCTTTGCCTGTTTTACTACCAGATGATTAACAAAAGTAGCAAATCCAAATTTATGATCAAAACAGGATTTATGATCCTGCAAAGTACTAAAATTGGGAAAATTAGTAAGCCTTTATTCTTTTTACTAAATAAATTTAAATGTGGTACATAGCAGAAGATCTCCGCTCATTATAATCAGCGGCATCCCCTTTAGAGGGTGTTGCAAACTCATTCTGACAAAAGCTTCCCACAGTCAAAATAATCAGTTTTTATACTACTCGTGGATGCTGCTTCAGGTAAACCCGAACTTTTGATCAAAATAAAAAGTCATGGGCATTATTTTACTAAAAATCCCGCCATTCTGTGAGGCCATTAAGGATTTTAGCAATAAATTGGCCTACTGTGCATTCAAAGTGAAGCGAGTGTTCTGTGTACTCTTGTATTTTATTTTCAATCACTTCTGCTTCCTGCGAATTATAAACTCGTCAACGTGTAGCAGAAAAGCGAATGCACTTACAGGCAGAATAATGTTTCCGCTGCCCCGTCTTTGAATGCACCTTGAAGCACTGGGATAACCGAAGCCTTAAATATGCAAGTACAAAAAGTTAACACTTTAAAAATGCGCCTCTACTTTAAGTGACCAAGATTTTTCATCGAGACCGACTGAAAGGCTGTGCATAGCGGGGATTTTTGGCTAGATATGGGTATGGAGCACTTTATTTTTAGAGTGCTTTGATTCACAAGGTAATTTCGTCAGCTCGCCGCCTCCAAATATACTAAAAGCAAGGCAGTGCCTGTCGAATACTTCTATGCCGAAAGATTTTACGTTGGAACGTACATTATCAACAGTTCTTTCCTCCATATCTGCGCTTTGCAATAAATGACCAAACAAGAACGGTTGCTGGTTATTCAAGGCGATGAAATAACTCTCTCACAACAAGACGCCAATGTTTTCGCAACTTTAAAGTTATTTTTCATTAAATCTGACCCACTTTTTTGCAACAGATGGCCAGTTCTTAAAGGATTATGGGTAAACCACTCATGTGGTTTTGGTGAGTTACTGATAGGCAAAATCTGACAACGATGGACGTGCATTTATTTTGAAAGGGTTTGAGAGGCTATCTTTTGCCATCATATTCGTCATCACAAACGCACAATGGGGGATCCCCTTAACCGAACGCAACTTTATTCAATGTGTGGCAGAAAGGCGCCTGAAGAAGGAAAAATCTCTGAATAGTCATTGGTTCCATTCCAGTCGTAACTGCATTCGACAGGTCTGCCATTAAAACACTTAGATGCTTTGCGAAGTCTAGTTGTGTTCCTACAGTTTAGCATTTCTTACAGCTTGTGTAGAGACAAAGCATGCATTATGCAGCCCTAAGTTATGAAAAAGGGGATAGATTTCGTGACTTACTTTCTCCAAATTCACCCTCCGCACATAAGCTTCTAAAATAGGAAAACTATGATGCATTTAAGGTAGCCAAACGAAGCAAAAGTTAGGGTGTGGTTTGGAGTAGAGTTTGGAACATTGTCTCTCCTGTCAACCTATACGATTTGGTGCGTATGACAACCTCTGTCGGAGCTGTTTAACTCTAAGTTTGGAGAGTTTAGTTTGATTTTCCACACATGAAAGATCAATTTATGCCTACAGCCATTTTGAAGTAATGATCATTTTTCAGAACGAAAATTTTTCATTTTCCTCCCAAGCACTTCCATACCATGCTGTTTCCAATACCCAAATTGCAGCTGCTTCAAACGTTCCGAAGAAGATAAAATAGGCGAAACTTCAATTGATCATGCAAGACCTTATTACGTCACAAATGAACTTGAAACTCAGCATGCATGTGGTTTCGTAATTTGTTTTTGTGACAATGAAAGACAAGGTCGTATCCCAACCGATGGGATGCCCGGTAAAGCTGATAAAATTTGCAGAGTCAGATTTGCCACAGGGTAATTAATCTCCTAATAATTTGATCAGACCCCGATTCTTAATTTTCGTTTTTGAATCCAAGGGTAAATTATCAGACAGCAGAATCGCATCCGTATTTTTGTATGCTGAGAATTCGATAGTGGGATAGTACTTAAATTTAAAGGGTTCATGATTTTGAACCCACTTTGTGGACTAGTGCCTGAGAGGGAGCCTGCATTTTTAGTTCCTGGCAGAATGTTAACTGACCTCAAAATGTCACTTTTATTAATTTTATTTGCATGAATACGATGTAATGCACAATTCCTTTAAATAACATGTGGGCCTGCGAACTATGCAGCCACAGAATTAGCTCTCGAAATGTGTGTTGGTTCGAAAGCAAAAAAAGTAATCGCTCTCGTCAGAAGCATAACCTTGTAAATTTGAGTTGGGCCTTTGAATAGCGTGCAACTTTGGTAATAATAGCTAGCTTATTTTGTGGTACAACTTTTAAATAAAAATAGAGTTTTGTTGCATTCGATCTCCCCGTTCCAAAGAGCGAGTTCTATTTCTGAGTCCTTTGTTTACCCAACCCAAAAGGTTTAATAAAGAATCTACTGCATTTAAAATGCTCATAAAGCCAAATGCTGACGGCGAAGACTTTCAAGCTCCTATACAGCTTTTGCACTATGAATGGAAAAAACGTCTCTTATTCACACCCCTGCCGGTGGTCTGGTATGTGGTTAAAATGAACGTGTTGAAGATGGGAAACTGCTGTTAAAATTCATTTGATAAAATTGGCTTAAAAATCTATTCGGCGTAAAAGGTTGGCTTTAAGTAGTCCACTGAACGAAAATGAGATTCAGCAGCCGACAACTAAGACCAAATTCGGTCAGTTTATGGGCCATATATCCTCCTCGCTGCCTACATATTATAATAGGTTAGGTGCTTTTAATCATCTAAGTTGCACATTTAAGTGACAGGGAGGTAACAGTAAAGTTTTAAAACTAATTCTACTTTCAAGCCCTCCTAGGACTTCGAGTCTAACCATGGGAGCCTTCACAAAACCGACATAATTTTGAAGTACTTTTACTCAATTCCACAAAAGATTCTTAGCTATTATTTGCTTGATGGTTCAAATTGATCGCGACCGCAATCGTTACTGATTTTGGGAGTCGGAGTCAAATTGAGGCATTAAAGTGATGGGGTTGAAAAGACTCTGACTTAGGTTTTTCCCTCTCCCATGTAAATTCTGCTCCATTGTGTGTTTACAGGCCTATCTAACAAGTCCCTTTGTAAAATCACTGCATCAAGACGAAAACCAAAACCGAAACTCCAATCCTGCGTCAAATTCGAACCCCCAATGCTATAAAGCTTGCAAATTTAACGTCCATAAGGGTCCATTCCATATTCATTGCCGTGATGTTCCAACAAGTTTTAATTGCGCTTGTATTACATTAAAGCCTTTTGTGCTTGTTGCTTTTCTCTCCGAATCACACACCTTGTGGTGCCTGTAGAGGGGACTAAGTGAAGGAATGTAATTGTGCTTTCAGGGTACGCTGCAACTGCTCTGTTCTATCTTAGCAGACTTTTCAATTTTGCATCCTTTACGTTTTCAAGGCTTTATAAGGACAGACACGTGGGCTCTCGCATGCAAGTACATCATGACGGCCTTTCAGCAATGCCTAATTAATGCTAATTCTCTCCGTCAGCTGCGCCGGCTTTTCTTAATTAAGAGCCCTGCACAAATGCAGGCCTTACCGGCAGTCGTGAGGTCAATGCAAATGCATCCAACTTTTGCCGAAGTCTCCTGTAATGTGCCACAATAAAAGGACGCAGCCCCGTTTCATCCTAAACATTCACACACCAATCGATGAAAGTGAAACTGTGACTGTTTCACTTCAGAGGTATCCCTATGGATGCCATGGTCCATTTTGATCACATAGTTGTGTTAGATGAATCTTTTCTTACAGTAAGGAATAGCCTGTAGCAAATCTTGGCTAATGTTGACTATATAAGGCAACATAATGGTTTTGGGCGAATTTCTGATAGTCAGTAGCTTTATTCTGCAGGAACATCTATCATACACGTGTAACGGCTTATACTCACCGGGTAGCACTTGTGCATGGGTGTTAAATGAATTCATTTACATCTACACCAAAATCATTGCAAAAATTTAAAAAAATGGTACCTTTTGGTCCATTAACCTTAGATTTTTTTTATATTCTGGACGTTTTTAGAGGCCACTTGGAGCGACAGGGCCCTTAATAAGCGCATGAATACATCGTTCGCAATTTCTAAATAATTTATCAAGTATTTTTACAGCCACTGTTCAAATGCTATAGTCTGTTGAATTCTCTTTGCTTTATTTACTAGCTATGGCTAACTAATTGAAGCTGAGATGCCTCTACACAGTTTTGCTCACAATTCCTTACAGTAAGTATCTGCCTCCCAAATAAGTAGCACCAGGTCAATTAGAGCGGAAAAGAGAAAAACAGAATCAGCTTTGTCCATCGTACCACTTTCATCGCTTCTATCCTAGGCGACAGTTATCTTTTTGACAATTACGGGCTCTCTTGAGGAGTAAAACAAGTTATTAGTAAGCAGCCAGAAACTAGGACTGTCTACATCCAGTAAAAAACCTTATAAATGTGGAGCAGGGCATGTGCTATAAGTAGATGTTTCTAACAGTTGTTAATTTTTAAAAAACCGCGTTGATATTTAAAAACCTTGTGATGAATGGAGTCAGCTAAATAAAACACTAAAGAAAACGTTGGAATGCTACCCACCCATGATCAATACGGACTTTGATTGCCTGGTCATTATGTTTTATCTCCTCTCTTTGGCTTGAATGCAGGGAGTAGTCGTGGCCACTTGGATAAGGCTTTGTCTCGTTGAGGTAGTTGAGGTACTCGTAGAGTGTCGACATGATATACTTAAACTACAGGCAAAACAAAAGAAAATCATTACTAATTCTACTGAGGTGGCTATCGAGCAATTTCAACCAGGCAAGCATGCTTTAGAATATTGTAATCGAGATATTGCCCACATCAATCGGCCCAATGCTTTGGAAGATAAATATAAATGCAAATGTAAAATAAATGAAACTGTGTAAACAATTTTTGGCGAAATGCCTCATATTTACTTAGATGCTTATAGTTTCTCGCAATTTAGGAAGTTTTTCCTTTTTAAATAGCAGTCGTGTTAAGAATGTATAAAACATTAGAATTTGTAACCCATCGTTGTGTTAAATGGCTAAGAAATGTGCTGGAGCGCTCTCTTAATTTGAGTTCTTCGCTGCAAATAAGGATTAGTAGATTTTGTTAATTTTTTCTTTTAGCTTTAGGATAACTTTTGATTTTTAAACTAACTTGGTGGGATAGCTCTTAAATGCAGCACAAATATTGTAGCAGTTACAATCAACACGTACTTCTTGCCATGCCAATAGCGTAATATCAGGTTATGCTACTGAAGGGATCATAAGTAACACCTCGTCTGCAGTTGTTTGATTCTGATTCGAAACTGCTTTAAGTTGGACAATCCAATCCTATTTTGATGTTATTAACATTTTGAATCTCCAAAATGTGTATGATAAAAAGTTGATTTGAAAGGCGGTAACTAACCAATGCAACATATTTTGTCCACAGCAAACCGACAAAATCTTTAGGTGATTTGTAAATAAACTTTTGTGCTTACATATTGCAAGGAGAATCAGCCTATTTATTTTACAGAGTAGAACTTTTAAAACCTATAAAACTTGTATAACCCTACAAGACCTTCAAAAATGTGGCGCTACATGTCGGTTTTGGTAAAGCCTCTGATATTTTGGCATTTATCATTCTTTATGCTTATGAATCACCTGCATTTTCCATTAAAGAAATGAGTGGTTTGTCGGTAACATGCATCGGATCACAAAACAAAGTATTACTTAATGGCAATGGTGATTGCGGATGTCAGGTTTTTGCAATTCTGTACATCAATCATAAGAATAGTTGGGGGTTGGATTTCCCTTTCATAGTCCATAAACACAAAAAAGAAAGACCAATTTTGGCCTTAGCTATGAGATCTTAAAAGAAAACCGCTATAAATACGAATTTAGTTGCTTACTGTGGGCCGAGGGAGTTGATATCATCTACACCGTGCCTGAATTGCTTCAAGAGGGGGGTCTCAACGTCGAATCGGCACTTTTCTGATTAATGGATTAGGAGGCACAGAAAATCTTGCTCAAATTAAAGGCATGAGAAGGGAACACCTTAATTCCATCACTTAAACGACTGAGGAGTGAAGAACTCCACAGCCGAGTCATTAATCCCACTTGTCAAGATTATACAAGTTAAGAGTGCTCTCAAGTTAGCACAGAGGAAGGAGAGAAATTTTGATAAGTAGACTACAATGATGAAATGTTTATTCTGCTCCTTGTCCAATCCCCAAAAGAGGACTTATTTTTCGCTTATGCCGCCACGTCACTAGCTTGATAGAAGCTAGGTGATGGCTAAACATCGAAAAAACTACTGTAACGTTACGATCATCCTAAGACAAATAGAATTAACTTTATGGGAGCTACATAACATCAACATGCTAGCATTGGAGGCTAGCCAGGATAATGTTGTCATATTATCAACATTTTTGCCACCCATGTAGCTATAGGGCTCTTTATTTTTCTGCAAAGATCACGGCTCGCTAGAACTTTAAGTGGCGCCTGCAAAAACTCTTAGGAGTTTTATTTATAGAAACTGAACTACCGAAACAAAGTTTGGTCCCCGGTACTTACCGCTAATTCCCATTCTTCACCAAGCAAACTTCAGCTACGCAGGAACATGTCAATGGGGATTGAGCACGTCCCTCTTAAGGCCTTAATCTCTCAATCATCAAAACTTTGGTATCACAGTCAGTGCACTCCAGCAGGAGCTGATAAAATGCTCTTTGAGACTCCAATGTGATATCTTAATAAGTTCAAACAGTTCGCTGCATGCAGACAAACCAATAAACCGTGATTTTGGGCGTTTTTAAGAGTTCGAAAACTAAAAGTCATATGTGTTCGCTTTCAAATCTTGAAGATGTGTGACGTTTTTTCAGAAACCAACAGTTTTGTATGGAATGAGCACTGCTGGAGGAGAAGGAAAGGAAACTCAACCACTGGTGGAAAAGTTGTGCGACCGAATTAACTAACAGAAGCAGTAACAGTGGAGAGAAAAGTAACAGCTCCAGCTACCAAAAGATTTGCACTAAAATGTAAGGCGGAATACTGAGCCTTAAGGAGGAAAACTCTCCGACAAGTGTGCTGAACCTCCTGCGAACCTACCAAAGCAACATTTTTTTCACATGTCCTGCTCACTTGCAAAGTAGTCTGGGCTGAAATAAATGCATTAAAACGTCGGAAGCTGTTTGAAATTGTTAAGGCTGCAAAATACTTACCATATATCTTCATCTCGAAGTGGCACAAAGCATTTGCAAATTTAAGTAAAGAGCTCACTAAAAAAATTATTGTGCCCTTAACGAATCCAAATCACTAAACTTAGCTATGACCTTTCAATGTTCATTCTGAAGCCTTTAACTCCACGGCATCAAAACGTATATGCAAATACATGGATAAAAAATCTTACAGAAATATGCAAAGGACTGTATATTGATCGCCAAAAGAAAATCAAAGGGAATTTGTAGCTTTGGATTTCGACTTGGTCCCACAACCTTCCAACCGTGCACTTATGCTCCATTCTACGGAATACCGATAAAAATCCATTCCCCGAGAAATGTAAATGTTTGTAGATGATTGGAAACATGTTATGAAACCACCCTCTGTTGGTTGCAGAACCTATGCACATCACTGCCAAAGGTTTTCAGCAACCTCGACCTTTAATACCCCATAACGCCTATGGGTGATTAGATTCCATGATTTCAGCAACTCCAACTCTATCGTCTACTATTTTCTTAGTGCAAATCTGTAGATTATATTTTAAGTGTAGAATACGCCCTTTATAAACTCTCTTCCCTTTAGCCATTATAGGCACCTATTGCGTGCACTTTAGCAACAATTTTATGTCCATACTTCTTCACTAGAGTTTCGTCCTGAGAAAATTGACATTTTTCAGACCCATGCATCTGAGAATAAAGGTTCAGACAAGCACTTTTTGCCTCTTAGACAGGAGCTCTAGGTGCTATATTTGTTCATAAGGCGCCTTTTCTTTAGGTACACTGCCCTATATTCATAACAAAGATGTGTGAGCTTGGTTCAGAATGACATCTGCTTAGGTGCAGGCAAGCAATCCAGAGCTGTAGACTTAGGGGAAGCTTTAAAATACAGTTAACTTGGCCGCATTATTGGCATTCACTTAAACACAATGACTTCAGTGCATTAATCTGCCATTGATAGCATTCAAATGAACAGATTCAACCCCACAATAATGAGTTTCTGTCTTTCCAAAGTAAAAAACACGAATCGGACAAGTACATCAATGCCTGATAATTGAGCTTCACTCCATGAGAAAAATCGGTTGACTTCATCCACTGATTTAAATCATGAAGCCAATTTTAAACGATCCAGAAATATGCGAAGGAAGGTTGGAAAATGGAAGGAGGATGCTTACCTCGCTAAACTTCCACTCCTTATTGAGGGTGTGCGGCAGTAGGCAGGGCAGAATCTCCATGGCAATCATAGAAGGTGAAAGGATTGATCTGCGCTCACGGAGAATGGTCTTCAGCAGGCCTCAAAAGAAGATAAAGTGGCAGAGATGTAAAACCTCGGTCTCTTCTTTCCAGACTAGCCCTATAACTGTTGAACTGCATTTTAGGCTACTGTAGGTCCATTACGACATTCCAAATGTTCTTCCCCTTAATTGGGAAGGATAAAATTAAATCCAACAAATACGGGAGCGTTAGTTTAAGAATCTAGGTAAACGTGTGCATTTAAAGGTGTTGGGCTTCCGTCGGTTGTATGGATACATGGCTTATGGTGTGTAGACAGCAGTACGTGCAATAAGCATGTTAATTTTAAATGCAACTAGAGATTTACAGGAAAGTTTATCGCATGTGCTTCTTCAATAACCCGAGTTTAAACCATTTTCTCTAGTAATTTCTACCCTTTAAAACTATATGACAACTTTAAGATTGAGGTACAGTACACTACCTAGGGCAGAGATGGAACTTACAGCATAGGGAAATGACCGGTTCACCCTGGGAGAGGAAGAAGTCAAACTCGATGAGGTAGCTAGGAATGAGGCAGGATATGTCATGAGCAGGAGAGGAAATAGTTTGACAGGCAATTTTTTCGCCGCCTTCTCCTCCACACACTCGAACATTATTACCATTGACAGCATCAACTGTGCACTCCAAAGCGAATGGAAGGAGGACGTTCTCCACTGTGTCAAGCGGAAGTTGGGGAAGAATGTTTGCTACGCATTGAATTGCCACTGACTGAATCTGCAAAATGAAAATTGGGCCTTATGATACAGAACTAAGGGAAGCTGAATTTAGTATCAGTGTATTCTAACAACCGGCAATTTAGATGACACTTGGAAGGACTTCCATTAAAGCTCCATTTCAAAACCGAACAATGTTTGATAGAATTTTAATTCACTAAAGAGTGCTACAATGAGGCTATGAGCAGAATGAACCAAAAAGGGTGTGATTTAGCAAACCTATCTTAGTTGTACATAAAAAACAAGCGAAATCTAGCAGTGAATTAGACGAAAGAGGGATTTAGTGCTAAAAGTTCTGTTAAGAGCTCTAATTGCATGGTATTACAGGATTACAGCATGGGTGAAAATTTAAGACGTGCTGCAGATTTGAGGATTGTTTCAGACATAACGATTAAAAAATGAATATTAGGAGCACAATCTCGTAAGTAATTGTTAAAGCGTCAAGGCTGTCTACGCTTCTTTTTTCACCTTCTACCCTACCACAACCCAAAACCGTATTTTACTACTTAGACACATCATTGGAACTTCATCCCGTCCGAATGTTAGGTAAGACTGATCATTATTAGTTAGAGCTCTTACAACAATTAATTTGGGAGTTTGTATCTGCTTTTAGCCACAGTGATTTCTTTGCCGCAATCCTCAAACTGCATAGAAAGGCTTTTGAAGGGGAGTTGACCCGCCGTTTATCTTGATCGAGGAAATCGCGCTTGGAACCTAATCACTTTTTCTCACCTGCTTTTGGTAAATTCTCATTCTGTAAAATATTGTCCAAGCACACAACATCCTCTTCTAATTCCTCCTCCTGCTCGTTGCTAGGTAACCATGCGGTCTGTGATACTAATTTCAGAATCGCTTATTTACCTTTGCAGCCACGTTTTGTGGAGGATGGGATACTTTTAAATCCTTGCGTGACCTCCCAAAACTTTCACTATTAAGTGGCGTAATCCCTCGTATTTTGCGACTGACCTCTCCCATGGAAGAACTTACTGCTGATGAATCGGTAGAGCCATTGTGAAAAGCATCAAAGCCATCATCGGGAAGGTTGACGGGTGGTTCTAGACCAAACAACGCTGAGTTAAGTACCTAACCAGGCAGAGTCTTTAGTGTCTGCTACACATGCTTTCAGCCCACTAGTTGTTCTGACCTGCTTGCACGGATGGATAGACCGAATAAATCAGGCTTTTTAGTGCATCATCACCTCGAATATTGAACTGATTCCATTTCCTTGATAAATCGCTATATTGTCGTATGAAACAGAACTTATAAACGAATTTTTATCTGCTGCACATTAATGTCAACATTCACTTAGACCTAGCTATGAAATTTTCCTGAGTATAAAATATTTTACAATTGATCGAAAGAAGTTTCTCACAGACTGCCGTCAAGGTGTCTAAAAGTCGCCCAAAATTCTACATCTTGATGCATATTATTATGAGCAAGCTACTTTCGGTTGACGTTGCGTACAATGCTGCTGTATGACTTCGTATATTTAGAGCTAAAATAGTATAGTCCATGCTAAATTTAGCGTGACTTAACCTTAAAGGTGAGAAAAACTGCACCTATATTCACTAGACTTAGTAAAAAGTAAGTGTTGAGGCAAAGTTCATTTTTATGACAAATAAATGGTAGAAAAGCCAAAACATTGTGAATAACAAGTTCTTAATGAGCTAATGTAAAGTGACCCTTGAAAATGCAAAAAAACGATTTCTCTTTGAAGGTTTTTTGGCTTAAATGCAGAATCTACTTGAACTTTGAGAGGTATTTGAGTTTCTGAGTTAGTGATACATAGGATTACTTGGGGCGCAGAAACATGTTTACATCGTCGGATTTATTAGCAAACAGAAGTTTGTTACTGCGATACTTGAATTATCCGTTTAACACTCCAGTATTCTCTGCCGCACGTCTAGGGCTCCACTGCTTAAATCTTGTTCGTCGAAATGCCAGTAGCCCCATTTTATCTTTCCGTATGTCATTTATTTAGATTCTGCCTGATTGCTACGTCTTCTTTTATCCGCAGGAAAGGCTTGAAATAATATTTTGGTACAAGCGGAAAGCGGACCCTACAGCTGGGACAAGTATACTTATCTCTATCTTTAAATGCTAAGCCTTGAATTGTTAGGGAGAATCGATGATGACCCTTTACATGAATGCTGAAATTGGTGGCCGCCTTTGACAAAGTTCTTAGTCCCTTTTTTGAATTGGCATTAACGACTGCAGTAACGTTCATGCGGCCCCGAGTTACCTAAGACAGTTTTTCACTATGTTGTCTGCTGCATCTGCATAAAGACATCAACTAAGCAACGGTGCGGCATCAACCTTCTTTAAGCTGGGGGAGACTTGAACAAGTATGTGTTTAGGGAAACAAGAAGGAGCAGGAGCGAATCCATCCTACTTCAGCTCATCATGAAACAACTTTGCAGTTGATCCAGTTTTCATACAACTATCCATCGGCCTACGAGGGGAAGAGCTCAGTTCTTCGCCTCTTAAATGTGGCTGCTGCGCAAGACAAGACTATAGATCCTAAAAAAATGTCAAAAGAGAAGGGAGACTTGGCGTTAAGATACCTTCTCAGATGCAATAATTTTCAACGAAAGGGCGATTGGCTAGTGGATAATTTCCTTTACAGCACCGACCGCGTTGTAACGACCAAGTGGATAAAAACGGTGTGGACCTTTGGTAATTATGGGGAAAGTTCTCAACAGAAGGGAGTGAGTGCATGAGAGGTTGGTAGTTTGTTGAACTCTCGGTTTTGTATACGCCAGCGTTCAAGGCGCTTGGCTGTCAGTAGTCTCTAATCTATGGAGGAATATTTTAATTTCTTTAAAATACATTTCAACATAACTGCTTAGCTAGCTTTCCAAAGTATTGCAATAAACATAATTCACGTCCACCGACAGTTGGGTCAAATAGCAATTTTGACTTAACTCGTGTCCAGGTAGAGTCGATCACTAATTGTCTTTTCAATATTTCATGGTTAAAATAGGAGGTCAGTATGCATTGATGGTAGTTACTTTTGATGAAAACCTTTTAGTTCATTGAAAGTCAGGCTGACGTAAATGAATGAGGACTTGGTTTCGACAATTTAAATTTGAGGACGATGCTAGGTGCTCTTTGCCACTTATTTAAGGACTAGTTAACAGAGGTCCTTATGGTTTATAACCTATTTGTCATTAAGGAAATGCGCTTTAAAAATTGGCCTTTTGAAGCATGAGTAGTAAGATCATAGAGCCTACTTGTGGTCGAGATGCACTCTTTTTAAAAGCATTGACGGCCTTTTGCAGGCATTTTTCGTAGATTTCAGTTGAGATAGAGTATTCCACCAATTTCGGGAGAGCCTCCATAGCGGCTGCCTTTAAAAGGAAGAAAAGTGAGACTATTTTACATAAGTAAGCTGCTAACAATAGCCCTATTGACATGGCCTCTTTTGCTGACTGAGCCAAGAGGCGTTCAATACATCAAAGAAGATGAACGAACAGTCAAAATATATTAACAGTTTTTCCTATTTCCATTATGTATGCAGTTGACCTGCGGCATAACTGCAAGCTTGACTACCCAAATTATATGATTCTCTTAAGAAAGCAGTAACTTATTTCCCTTCCTCCCTAAATTTTCCTCCGAACAAAAAGGGTTGAGTCGTTCTTCCAATATTCAAGTTTATCCACCCAAGTTCAGTGCTCTGTGCGGCTTAAAATGCAAGTAAGCTGCTGCGCTGCGATTTTGTTTTGGTTCGGTTATCTTGTCATTTTTCCAAATTCGATGCTTAATTCCTTCGTTTTTAAAATCCAATTTACTTATCACGCCTCATCTTAGTATGACGCTCAGATATTGTTCTTATAGTGGATTTTTGAGGCGAATAGTTAATTGCTCTTTACTTGAGAAGGAATGTCATTCTTTCCGCACGTTGTACGACGGGAGCAAGCTGGTGTGGGGATGGTTTACCATCGCCTTTGAGTGAAGACCAATAATTTGTCCAATCTGATTCGTTCTCACCTAAGTGTTAATTCTTCTTTCGGGATTAGTACAGTTTTCCTTATGGATTATGAGGTTTTCCATGTTTCCGTCTCTATAAAAGAGGTGAACCGTCCAAAAATTCTTCATTGAGAATGTTGTGGGTTCTGCACTTTTTACCAAATGGGCTCAACTCAGAGATTGAAAAGAGAACATAGCAGGGAGGAGAAGATGGACGGGCAGCATGGTCAAAAAGTCATCCTTGCTGTCTCTGAGGTTATCTATGGCTACTATCGTCTTCAGGAATAAGTTGAGGAGACAGGTATCCTGCTATCTTTTCGTTCAGTTTGAGAGGACCTCGTGTGATTATGAAAAAGTTTTGAATAAAGTTCCACTTATTGTTTTTTTTTCATCCTTAATGCGCGCACTTACAGACACTTCATCTCAAGTGTAACAAACTGTCAGCATAATCTTCTATTGTCTCAAAACAAACAAGACACATGCGTACTCTAGGCCACATAAACTATTGATAGCCTAAAACAAAATGAGAAATAAATAGGCTCGATTTTTGCTTGAAGTTGGCGAATAAAGCTCTAAAACGATTAAATTTGGCATGAGACATTCCGTTCTGGTGAGATAAGGCTCCTGCTATCATCTGAGTCGAACTAGCCCGCCTTCAAGATCCTTCAATAATATCCTAATTATCCTCCCTGAGTAAAATTGAGCCAAGGCTTTCAAGAATATTATACGCACCAACAATTCTTCAGCAGCAAGGAATCACAGACATCAACAGCTTTCCATCAGGGATTTTGCAAAAAGAACATTGGCTCTATGGTCCACTGTAAATCGCAGTTTTTCCTACACGGAGCCTATAACAGCTTTACATACCCCCAATGAACATTTTATAGAAATCTAATAACTGGTGATTTATGATACTAAGTTGTAACCTTCTCCATGAATAGCCTCAGTAATGAACCTAAGAAATGAATCTTATTCATTGGTCATTTCTGCTACTTTTGTCGGATTGACGTGAATCAGTGTGGTGCATGATTTGACGTCTGCAAGTTTTAAGCCAAAAAAGACGTTGTTAAAAGGAAAAACAATAAAGCAAGTTTACTCACAAGCAACTCAATTTTTCGCGAATTTAAGCAGAAGGGTACGAGGGGCAAAATGAGGTCCTTCACCTCAGCTGCAGTAAGAAATCGAGCATAGTACTTGGAGAATCGCAAAAGGGCAGCCTTGACCTAAAAGGAACACTCCCAGCATTAATGAACGAATGCCAACGTCGTACTTTTATTCCTTGCTAAGACTATTGTTACCAAGATTTTGTTCTTCCTAAAACATGTCAAGACAGCTGTAACCGGAACCTAATAAAGGTAGTCTTCATATCTGCAAAAATTTCTTCAATTCGTCAAACACAAAAAAATAAAATAGATCAACATGTTTTTGGTCGTGAGGCCCCGGATTGTTATAACTCCTTGAACAGCGTAATTTACTCCATTTTAAAATAAAAAGGGAATTTTCCACACCTCTGATATTGGACCCTAGAACCATTGCTGAGAAAAAAACAGGGACCCATTCCCTTAACTACTTTCCCTGCCTTGAATAATCATGCATATGGAAAGGTGTATAGATTATCCCTTCATTAAAATATTAAAAATAATACATCTTTACTTGTTTTCTATCACAGACATCAGTCCTAGACCGCAATGTAAATATTCTTCAGTGCCTAGAGTAGGGTTGACTAACCTGTGCACCGCTAGCCTTCCGAAATAACTTCAAGATGACTTTGTGAATTAGATTGCGCGACCGCACATCAACTGGCTTACTGGCGAGCAATCGGGACATAATATAAGAGATATACTGCGCGCTGTGCGGAGTAAAGGTCCACGGACTTCTCCCACTGCTGCTGTCCGAAGGAACATCTGGCAGCTTGTGACGTGAGCTTGTGGAGCTCAAATCGATCTGCTCTAGCAGTTCCGCCATAGTGTTTAACAGTGACAGTTGCCACTCCGACTAAAAAGGAAATACGCAGTTCTTTGCAGACACCAGGTAGCAATGTAAAGGCTTTTGAATTTCGAAAAACTTGAGTTGTTCGATGGGCAGCTAGATGTCTCATCTCCCAAAATAACACTCTCTTGTCTTTACTAAGTAGGCAGGTCCTTGGCTCTGTCAGTATGCCTCAGCTTTTCCGTCTGTCGAATGCACACCACAGCCCGAGTGTGAGTGCTGTGCAATGTCTTTTGATCTCAGCGTGAAACTTTGATCATCACCTTTGACACACTTGGCAAACTCTCAAGCGTTAAATAAGAGTTATATTTGAGTGGTTTTTCTACATGGCTGGAAAATGGTGGTTCTGGAATAATTTTTATTTCATGGATCATCATTCAAATCAGATAAAACTTTGGACAGTGTTTTGGGTATGGAATATCAGTATGTTTGTTGCCTGGCCTAAAAAAGTATTTCTACATGATTTGGTGCAATTACTTTCAGTTTTGGAGGTAAAATTCCCTTTATGTTATAAATTGAATCGCGCCAAAAATCCAACCCACTGCTTCATTTTGTACAAGTGTCTTCATAAAGGTTGGCGTTTGAAGAAAAAATGGACATAAAATCCTGCAAAAAGAGTGTCAAAGGACATTTTCCTGAGTAAGAGTTAATTAAAACCACACCTATCAGCAAAGGGAGGACCTTTCTTATTGTCTTCTGAGAATCAGAAGTCTTTTAAGGTCAGTATCAAGTGGAGGCACAGATGCCCAAAATGCCTTCCTTTTATTTTTCATGGCTGAGGTCTGCAAATCCAACATTGCTGGTGTGAAAAATACCTCTCTGTCCAAAAGATCTTGGTTGGAGACAAGCAAATTTGTATATCTTATCATCAAAGACTTTCTGTGTCTCGAAGTCTCTGATGGCAGCTTCAGCATTTAAATCCTAATGTAGTCGAGGCAGGTAATTTCGCACCGACAAGCAAGCTGTTGCTGGTGATAACGGCGCACCACACGCACTGGCACCTTGCAGAGTTGCTCGAGGATATGGATTGAAACATAGGTGGCAAGACAGTTACGGCCCTGACCCTAGACAACTTTTTGCTGAAAATCAAATCTCGAAGAGCGCAAAATACCCTCTAAGTAGACCTCACGTTTGATGATTTGCATTTAAACTGTGCTAGCTTACCTAACCTCTTCCCACCTGTCAATAAATCTTTGTTTCATTTTGACAATGCATTAAGCGTCCTCTTATCTTAGCTTGCATTCAGATAACCATATTCCATTTCAAGGTCTGCGGTTGTCAAAAGAATGAATCCTAGCAGCTGAAATATTGCTACCGTGCCATTTGGGGTTATTTTCTGGCATCTAATAAGCATTTAAAAGAACTTAAGGTTCAATTCGATGCGCCATCAAATTTTACAGATAATACTTGCCTCCGAAGAGGAATTTAAAGTTTCCAGTTAGGCGGATTAAAGAGCCTCATTTACGGCCTAATCTCCATGGCTTGTTAAACTCAGTTCAAAGTTGCAGATTAGGCAGAAGGGACAAATGGATGAAAAGTTTGATAACAAAGGGGGGGGCTAAATCAGGTCTGTTGGTTTTAGGTATTCAACGGCGGGAATAAGCGAAAGAAGAACGCTTGTGACGCATCAAATGTTTGAAAGTTAAAGGTGTGCCCTTAAAGGCGCTTTGACGAAAGTAATAAACATTAAAAAGGGAGAATTCTTTATTACTTACGTCATCCCGATCCTGATAAACGGCATCGCAATTGACAATGAGAAAACGTTTGTCCTCTACCGAGCTTTCGGTGTAATTGTACAGAATATGCATGAACTTATCCTCCGTGCTCATTAGGTGGCACTCCTAGAAGAGTAAATTGTGTTGAAGGCAAATGTCAGTAACTCCAAAAATATCTACCAAGATTCCGAACAAATCATATTACAATCTCACTGTCAGAAGTTTGCAATCCTTTCCAAGGTAAGGATTCAAGAGACAGGACTTGCAGCGTTAGGATGAGGTAAGATGCATGATGTTTATTTTAAGAATTAGGTCTTAGTCGAAGCTTTTGGCATAATTTGGCCATTTCGTTGGCTGATAAAGTGAGGATTGGCATTCTAAACGGCCCAAAGTTACGATTACTTGCTCAAACTTTGCTTGAGGCAATGCCTCTAGCTCCTCCTTCAGCGCTTTGTCATGCCTTGATTGCAGGAAGTTTAAGTAGTCTGTCGTAGAAAAGTTCTTTAAACGGGTATTTTGCAAAAACTTTGTGATTTTGACCAAATAAAGTGAGAAAAAATCGAGGGTTGTCTTTCATAGCCACAGTTCCGTCACGCTTTTGCTTGTTTACATAGGGTCTGTGGCTGCTTAGCAAATGAAAATCAACTAGTTCAAAAACTACTATCGCAGACATCTATGGAAGCCATGTATCCAGGCAAGTGTCTGGATGTTTACCACACTTCATTTATGGAGAGTGGACGTTTATTTAGATAGCAAATTTGGCTTGGAAAACAAGTTTTGATTCTTTCCAATTAAAAGTCTCACCTGGATCTGGCCATTACAACTAACTCATGGAAATCACCTTTGATGAAGAGCCTCATTCATGTTGGTGAAGAAAACAGATTTTTAGGGTCTGGGCAGATATCTGAAGTAGATTTGACGAGAAGTACTGTTGGGCAGGCGCAGCCAAAGATTTATGGAAGGCAAGTATCGGTTTTGGTGATGTAGGCATCTACACAGCATTCTTTAGCCAAGCTATTTGATTTAAACGTTTTCATTGCTCATCCACAGGTGTAACGAGAGTTTGATAGGAGATAGTATCATCCTTCTTGGAGATTAACACCAATGATAACGATTAAAAGGACGCGGGTTGTACATCAATTCCTTCTTCCAAACAATGCCTTGTGACATACACGGATCATTGTTTTCATTGTTCGTTGGCTTGCGCAACGTTTGCATTGATGACTCGCAGAACTTTTTCCAGCCCTTGATTCTCTACGTATGCTGACGTTATTAACCACACTATGCTTCGTCTTTATCACGGCAGAATCTTTATTTGAGGACAGAGACATTAAAATAACTTCTTCGGGCTTGATGAATGGGTTTGTTTTACCAAAACAAGTTTATTTTCGTATAATCCCTAAAAGTATTCGGCAAATCAAGGCTGTTTACCTAAAGTGAAGCAAGTGTTTCGTTAAAGGTTTAACTGAAGGGAAATTAAGCCCAACTTAACCAGTTTTCCTCCTGATATTTAGCACTGCTGTTTGCATTAAAAGCATTACAATTTTTTGATGAATACATTATTAAAAGACATGCACAGTGAAGCCAACTTGGCACATTGAGAAAACATGAGGTCCTAAATAGTTAAACACGAAAGAACACTTGCAAGTTTCCAATTTCTTCGGAAAAGCGCTAAGCCATTTGAATTGCCGAGCCGATATTATCTTTAAGACTCCAAGCATAAGTATAAGTAGAGACATTTATTTCCCCTCAAAAACGAATTAAAAAGATGGAAAAATCCTGAATTCGAAAGCACCCATTTTAGGTTGTAGCTTGCTTAGTCTTACTTCTTTGACTCAAAAAATATTCCAACCTTACCCGCTCGACAATTTTGTCGTAAAGGGTAATAAACTCTACTCTTATATCTCAACAAAAAAGTGCTTTCTCCATAGCACAGTGCAAACGGCGTGTTTTGTTTTCTTGACAAGATTTCCTGTTTCCAATGAGATTTTGACTCTTCTCATAGATAAGCACGCATGCTAGCAGAAAGATAACGTCATTTTCTAATGAATGTCTCCACAGATGAGCTTTATGTTGGTGATCAGCTACTACGACCTTAAAGTGATGTTTTCTTTTATCTTGGACCATGTTCAAAGCTGATCTAGGTTTACCATTAGAAATAGTTCCTGTTTCCTAATATAGCCTATTTAGGCTTGATCAAAGAAGATTATTCTTTAGAATTGCTCTAGCTGATGAAGAAAAACCACTCAATGAAAGAACACCGCTCCTATTGCCCAATCACTGCGTCAACCGTGACATTAGATAGCAAATATCACACTAGTGAATGACACATTTCAACCTGCCTCTCCCCATTAGATGAAGTTTCAAGAGATTTTGTAAAGAAGCAAACATTTTGTGAGGAATGTTGCTTTAAGCAGACAGGTCTAAGGGCATAGAGACAACCAAAATAATTAACCAAGTTACAGTTGGATAACCACCTGAATGTAAAGAAAGAATACTTGGCAGTTTAATGGCTTTGCAACTTTAAGTGGTAAAAATTCACAAACCCGTTTAGCCAAGAATTATGTTTCACATTGAGGCTTTGACTTAGGTACCTCATATTAGGGTTTTTGTTTGAAAGTTAGGGAAAACACTTAGTCACCTTGCCCCTCGTGAAAAATATGAAGCTACCAGTGCATACATATTCATCGGCTCCCAGTATCACAACTTTTGAGCAATTTTTGGATTTAGAAAATTGAGATGGCCGTAAATTGTTGCGTATGATAGCATAAAAGCTAAACATGTGAGGAATAATGGCAACCTATCAACTTACGTTTGCATCATCACTACCAGCTGAATGCGTTTGCATGCTTGCTAAGGCCATGAAGCAGGAGGAGTCTGATGGCATACAAGAAGCACCCTCATATCCGTACTCACTTCCCGTTGGTAAGTAGAAATGACCAATCAGATTTAATTCGTGATCATGCAAACAGTGGATTACTCATCTTTAGGCGCTGCCTTCACTGCCAGACTGTTATTGCCCTAGGCATTGACAGCGTTGATAAGGTGGTGTAGACGTCGTCTCAGCAACATATTTGAGAAGAGACGCATACTTTGAAGCATTTATAGGAATCAAATATTTTAACAGTCAATAATGGGAACAAACATTTTAAAAGGCTAAAATGCGTTGTTTACAAGTGCCACACATATATGACATACTGAAATTTGGAGAGTCAGGGAAATTTCGAGTTCCCATGAGGATCGATCATTCTATTCTGAGACGCTGAGGTTTTATAAGACCAAATCATTTTAAGTGAAACAGAAAGGTAGTATAACTGACGGTCAAATCCCCGGTACTAACAATGCAAATGGGAACATGGTAATAGTTCCGGGGGTGAATGTTCTGCGGTTAGGTGTTTAGAGTAAGGATGAAGGAATTTAGGCTTGAGAGCTGCTTCTTCAAATCTTGGAAGGTCTGTAGGTGCGTGGTTTGAATCCCGTGGTTTAATTTTATTCGATCTCCTTTTCTCAAACTTAAATTTTGACTCTACGTCGCAAGTTTCTTTACATTCCGAATTAGTTGAGAAAGACCTTTACCATGTGAATCGAAGACCTCGCGTCGTTTTCCATTCGACTCACTGCTAGAGCTCCTTGTAGTTAGGGAGGATAAATGGCAGCTTTTATGCAGCGTAGATGTTTTGCTTGATGGGGTTCCACATTGACTACTTGATGATATGAGCTTTATTTGTTGCATGGGGCTTGGGAAAGTCGTGGTAACGGTCAGCAATTCATTTCCCTCGATGGCACTTAAATAAGCATTCACATACTGGCGGCGAACTACTTTAAAAAGCTGTCACGACCTGCTAGGCCTGTGTCGATGTACAAATACTGTCAAGGCCTCAGTTAAATAAGGCAAAATTAAAAAAATAGCCGCTGAAGCGCAAAAAGATGCAGGAAATTACTGCTAGAGTCTTGTTATTGTATCAGCAAATTGGCCTCATCCTGCCTGCTCTTGAGTATTTATGCGTATTCATTTAATTATGCGAGCACTAATTGTGCAAAATTCCTGCAACGTATGAGGCATGGAGGGCAGTGAAACCATCTGTAGCTCCTACATGCATTGTGGTGAGACAGTGCGGCCCGCTCCTGACAATGTCAGAGAACTAGCACATGACAGTTGCGTCAAAGCCTTTCTGATAAAACGACTCTCTCCCAAAGGCATAAAATGCGAAGGTAGCGTGGCTCTAAAGAGCGTGGATGTGGCAGACTTCCGTACTATTGCTTTATATTTCGATTCTTTAATTAAATAAAATGGCCCTGGTTGCAACTTTGATGGCACTAAAGTAAATTCTTTGTAAGGGATGGGTAGGCGAGATTCCCGTTAGTTGTGTACAGATGTCATTTAATGATAAGAAGCAAATTGCTCCTGGATTGACGCGTATACAAGGTTTAGCAATTTCACTGCACCCACGCTCTCTCCACTACATCAAGGACCGTATTAGTTTCTTAGTAGTCTATCAATGGGTGATGGCTTTTCATAGTAGTGCAAAGGTCATCCGGCAAACGTATGAGCACTAAGGTATCTTAAATTGTTAAATTCTAGGTTTGCAGTCAGTTACAGTGACACTGCAATGGTTTGATTGCAGTTTTAGAACTACGCTTCGATTACAAGGGCATCTACTATTCCACTATCGTAACTTTGCTCAGTGCTTGCTAAACTTAGCACTTCTTTACTCAATAATGCCAGTTCCGCTACACTACTTTAATGTCTTCCTACTTCAGACAGAATTTTGGGTTTATCAAAACTACTAACCTATTTACACTATGCACTTGTGTTTTTGTACTCAACCAAAAAGGGGTCTTGATTACAGCTCTCTTTGATATTTCAATTCCTTATATTTTGCAAAAAAAGAGGTGGTTATTTGGACACAAAGACGGACTAGAATATGTGCTTGAAACTAAAATGAATTCACTTCTCAAAATAAGTACCGAGCTAATTCTTCCTAGCCACAGTTTGTAAGGTCTTACAATGGTGGCAGGGTCATTCAATAGATGCTATAATGCTTGGTCGATATTAAATATGTTCCTAGCAGGTATGAGACAGGAATGGTTTCATGAGGTGTCGTCACAACAGCAGCAAAGCTCACCTCGATTGGTGTCTGCTCCATGAATAAATGACGTTTTTTTATTTACAAAGCCATAAAACACTTTGCGTTTACATGATCATGACGAATTTCATTTTTATTGTTGTCTAGTGCCCTCAGCAGTGATTAGAACCCTCATGAGGATTTTGTTTTAGTTGGACGCAATAATGGCACCTCGGCTTGGGCTTTTTACTGTAATATTACAATGGAAATGTCAGATGCCAGATGCACGAATTCCGATTTTATTGGTGATACAACAAATGGATTCTGTGGCACATTTTGTCTATGCATCCAAGAGCAGTCAACTTAAAGCTGTGCAGCAGAAGAAAATAGCATAAAATGTGGAAGCTTCGTGTAAATTTAATCCATTCTTGGTCATAAACGTATGCTGCTTATACCAGAAATTACATTTTGAGATCCACATGCATTAAACGTGTTCCTATGTTAATTAGAAAGTAGTGATATTCGCGATTGGCAAATATTGCTGCATTGTACCTTCTTACCGACCCTATACCAGTTACTCTTACTTTCTGACTTGTTTTAGCCATAATAAGTTGCAGATCGGGGTATCTACTGTTGTGCACGTAACCAGTGATTTCTTCACAGTAGGCTGGCTATGTCTCGTTTATTTCATCGTTTGGCGACTTAACGGCTTAATATGCAAATATTTGCCGATTGGAATATTTTTGAGGTCCATTGACATCAACTACTCGTGTTTGCAATTGGCAAATCGGCTTCACGTCAGCCGACAGCCTAAGATATGTGAACTTTGGTGCTAATCTGTGAGGATGACCAACCCTCAGGACAGCAATCACATGGTGTAAGCCCAATTAGTTCCCCTTATACTTCAGTTCAATGCTCAACCAGTTCCCTTAACGAGGCACCGAAACTTACTTGGTTGCCTCATAATAATGGTATTCCTGTTACTCGGCTTGTCACCCATAAGTTAGAGCTACCTCTGCTACTGATATGATTGACCATTTGAAACCATTCAGTAGTGGTCTAGCCTGGTCACACCTACATGCAGACTGCAAAATGTGGGTGGAAATAAATTACGGCCATTTTGACAGTGTAAAGATTGGCTCGAACTCCACGTGCTTTGTCACTTAAACTGCTCTCTGTGCTAAACTATCATTGATTTGCTAGTAAATTCCATAAACTTTCCATGTCACGGTGCGCAATTCCAGACATAATGAATGAAAGGTGGCTTATAGGTAGAAACGCATAAGTGAAGACGAAGGGATAGTAAAATCACAACCAAAACCTTGCTGACTAAGAAAGCATTGTAGTTAATTTTAGTTATTTCCCCGCTTCTCGTTGCCAAGCCTTTGTGTAGGCAAGCCATGATCCGCAAGCGAAGGGCACCTATATCATTTACTCAAGAAGATCTTGAGGTCTCATTCTCGTAGACTGCAAGGCAGTAACTGATTGACTTTGAACTGCTCAAGGCAGGCTTATGCTATGCAATGAATGTCTGAACATGCCACTGCTTACTCGAGGAGCAAGGACCTAGAAGCAGAGTCGTTTTACTTCTTTTGCCACCCCACTATCGTACTTGGCAAGCCTAAGCATCTTTCTGATGTCCATTTCACTAGTGCGCACAAAATGTGCCTACTGCATTTCCAAAGTGCTGACAGCAGCCAAACAGTCGTTATTCCTTAACGTTATTGCAAAATTAGCGTTGGTCAACTTTCCAAAAGATGACACGAAATTTGTGAAGATTCTGATGTGAGATGCCTCCAGAAGATGTCTTCCTTCTGTAACGTTATGGCATCGGGTCTTCAAAGCAGAAAATGAGTTAATGATCTCTTTCATTAAAATAAGTCCGGTCGAACGATGTTTCCAGCTTAAGTTATTACAAAATTAAGGCTGAACTACAGTTGGACCAAAATTGGCTTTGACCTATTTGCAATCTTTCTAGGTCTAGAATTCCGAACAAGCGTTTGCCAGTTTCTGGAACTTGCTTTTTATTAAGCGGTCAGTGAGCTTTTTCCAGCCCCGCAACCTTTTCTACAAACTTCCGCGCAGGGCAATCATCATGTCCTCTCGATGGCACGTCTAGTGCTGTCACGGCCGACTCGTTTGAATCTTTCCGGACTTTGTTCGCGTTGCCCAAACTAGGACTTCAACCACACAAACACTTCGATCCTTTCCCGCAAATACTACACAGTAGCAGTCTAGCGGTGATGTACGTCGTGGGTGCAACCCAACTGGGGAAGCAGATGAGTGGTGGTAAGGTCCAAAATCATAAATCTGTTAGTGAAGGTCCTGCGCATTTGTGTAGAATGTGCGCATCAAAATAGCCGGTCGCATATTATGGGCATAATTGTTTAGTGCACTTTCCCTTCGATGTTTTGGAAAAGTATCATGGTTACTCATCCATACCGTTCAGAGTTGTATTTAAAAAGGCATTATGAAACTAGTCTAGAAGTCCAAGTAATTATTTCGGAAGCAGAAGAGCTTAAAGAAGGCGGCATGTGCAGGGCTTCATGTAAACATTGTGGCGGGCGAATGGTGGTGGCTTAACATACTTTTGGACACCACTAAGTCATTTCTGCTATGCAGCAACAAACAGCAACGTTCTCCCTACGAGTGCTAGTTATCGGTGCGCATACCGTCGGATAAGACACCGATGGGTTCAGTGCTTCAAACTAACTACGGATGCAGGAGCGTAGAGAAAATCTTAAGCACCTCATATGGCAGTGATGACATGATTAGCGGGTTAGCAGTAGGGCATTAAAATTGTTTAAATGCTTTCCACACGAATATTGCCTAGACCAATTGACCTGCGCAGCCACTTAGAGGTGTTATTGTTCTATACCCACCAACTGGCTTAACTTGCTTGGCTGGTTTTACACTTGCCCAGAAAAAAGAAATCCCCCAGGTCAGAAACATCCTACGCCTATGCTTTCGTCAGACTTACCAACCTGCATAAAATTTTGATTTATTGTAATCTAACATCCAATGTGTCACATACGTGCAACATCGGCAGCAAATTTATCAAATAACAACTTATATAGAGATCCATTTATGAAATGAATTTGCTGCAAGCCATTAACCTATACTCAAAAAAACGTCTAGGTAGCCAACTAAAGCAATTTAATAGACTTAGAATTTAGGGCTGAGGAAGTTCCGAAGGAGAGTACATGTAGGTTAATCCATCTCATTCTAAGCCATATCTTTCCTTAGATTCTCAGATTCACATTCGATCATGTGATCCTCTGATATTAATAACAGGCGAGCAAATAAGTAAAGGAGGCTCGAAGGCCGTAGGTAAAGTGAGGCGGTATCAATGTGTGAGGTCATATTCTATTTAGTTTTTATTAACTAGAACTTTCTTTCCTCTGATTGACAGATTCATTCTGGAGAGAATTGTAGGGCCCTCCGTAATGGAAAAATCATATTGCATGGTTGCCCTGGAAGAGTAGATGGTAAGGCAGACGTTTGCATAAGAAAGAGGAATAGAATGTCCGTTCTCAATTAAGCTTGAGGTCTCTTCACTAAAACACAACTTCAAAGGCGTCAGGGTCATGCCGCAGGTTAAGTAGATGTGCTTGGCTTCCCTACAACTGGGTCACCTGTTTTGAGCATAACAAGATTGTCCGTAGGATGGTCTCGAAATCTCACTGTGCAAAGATGGACTTTCAAAATACATATTCAGAACATTGCAATGGCCATCTGCAGTACAAAAGAACTGCAATAACTACGTTGCTACAAATGACGGGCCACATTTTCCAAACCGTCTTAGTTTTGTTTGGTATACAAACTAACCAAAAATTTTTTCTTCACAGAAACCAATTTCCACTTTGAACAAATGAATCCCACGAAATAAAGGGAAGCTGGTCATATTTTCTACCTTAAAATTCACCTTTTAGTCTTTATTCTCGGCAATTTGTCCATGATAAGAGATGCTCACTGGGCCATGGTTCTCTGGGGAAAAAAACCAAGTCAGCTTTTTCATTTAATTATTAAATATAAAAGGAATAATCGTGCCACTGTTTTGTTCCTATAATAAATCTTTTGCTTAAAAGTTGTCCTTTGTAAAGACATGAGCCACCTGTTTTAGGGATTAAAATGTGAAATGAGGCAAAGAATTAGCATCAAAATTTGGTAGTTCTACCACCTCTATGAGCTGCTTTGAAATAAGCTAGGCAATCGCAGTACTTTTCATCTATCTGCTCTCGCAAAAACTTACTACCAGCAAAGGATAATTTTACACAAGTTAAACATCTGAGATGATGTATCTCCTAGATGGAAGTTCACACGTGGGGTACTTGACTTGTATTGCCCGTGTATCCTGTTACTCAATAATTAAAAGCGGCATTGGCTCAGATCCATTGTTTCGCTAAAGAACATTATAAACCATTTCCATGGAGAATTGATTCAAGGAAAAATTGTAGGCATTTTGGAAAATCAGTAAACTATAGCGCTACAATTATTTCGCAAATCACAAAAGGAACAGCGCCACGAAAGGACGCGTGCTGTTAACTTTTCAACATGTTGCAAATCAACGCATTGTTTGCTTGCTAAAAGCTTCTTCTAAGGCATAGGCAATTGGGTTGTTCTTGAGGCATTTGATGAAGATTAGAATAAATCTTCGTGTCTGTTCTTCTTTGCTAATTTGTACTCTACTTGGCTTCCCCTCAGCTAGTGGGGAATTGGTGGATTGTAGCAATACCACAGACAGCTCCGCAAGAAACTTCACTAAATGGTTCATGAAGTTCCTGCAAAACATGAAACTGAGGTTAATGCCAAAGGTAGTCTCTCTTGACTCTACACAAGGGAAACGCCGCCGATTCTCCCATACATTGAATATAGCCCTCTGCCTTCACAACAAAGTCCAAAACTAGGCAACAATATCTAGAATAAACGTTCTTAAGGACTTGGCTACTTTCTGGTGTCATCAACACATAATGTTGAAACTTCTCTGAAGGCAAATGCAATATAGTAGCCGAAAAAAATCTAAAATGTCGACGCACTTAATAGCTGGACGGAGACAATGGAAACATCCGGAGTCTATACAAATCATAAAGCACAAAGGCGGGGTCTAAATTCTCGTAAAACCAGGGCAATAATGACAAAAGAATCCCAAAAGTTCTGGTTTAGGTTCAAAGCACTGTTTTAGCAGCACAATTATCACCTCCGTAAGTGAAATTACACGTTTTTCACCAATTCATTGGCAAGACCGATTTTTACAAGGAAAAAAGTGTAAAATAATTTTTGCCGCTGTAAATTTTTGAGAATTATTCATGATCTGCTGCTTGTTATGGACAAAATTATTTTCAACCAGTAATTGTAGGGACATAATTGAGACGCGTGTAAAATTAAGTTTAAATTGAGGAGACTTCCATTAAAGCGATGAGCAGGCAGAATATGCTGGCATCAGGGATGAGCAGCTGAGATAAACTTGCACTCTTCCTTTACAAAATCCGAACGTTCGTAAACTTACTCTTACGATCCTACAATATAAGGTCTTCCTCTTCTCACGGCAGTTTATCGAGGAGGATGGTAGAGGAATATAGCCACACAATCGCGAACAAATGTTTAGCCGATAGGTACATCTTGATGGGCATCACAAACTTAACGCCATCCGGACGTACTACCAAAGGTCAAGCAAGAGCAGTAAAGGCATAATTTTCTCGAGTTGAACAGCGGTGGACCTCTCCAAACTTTGACATCTTGTTAGTTGAGTTTAGATGCAAAGAGAAGACTTTGCTATATTTGCCGTTTCATACTTTTAAATGCCGGATTAGAACCGGTACAAGAAAGACTACAATTCCTTCCGCACGTAAACTAGAACTGAGGGAACAGCCGCAAGATCTGATGTTTGGTCTGCCATCTCGAGTTCAAAGTGCTTATTTTGCCCAAAAGCTGACAAGGAGCAGATAATGTTTCTGATTTGTTTGATATTAAGTTTCCATTAGTTAGGAAAGAGTGAGAACTTAATTTTAAAGGACCGCTTGGGTTTGGTTATGAGTGCGTGAAGTTGACAACTAATTCTCACTTTTCTCGCTGCCAACCAATCAGGTTCTCGATTGTTACAAGTAAGACCTCCATAACTTCGTCGTAAAGAAACTAATTCAGGTGCTCATTTACATTTATTCACAATCTTGGAAAAACTTTTCTAAACAAATAAAAATGTTCTTTTAATTATGGTATACCTTGTACAATTTTTACCACAATGTAGGTAGAGGCTTTAGTGAACAGCGGTAAGTAGCTCAACGCTTTAACACATTTTTGCGATTGTAGTCTTTATAATTTCAAGTATGATTCCAATCAGACGTCGCCTCACCCGTTTTCTTAGCCATTCGATTATTCATTTAAAGTTGGATTCGCAATTTCGTGGATCCGACTATCAAATTTCCAATGTGCTTTTAGTGAATCATCCAAGAGGTAAGTCTGGTATCACCCAGATTGGTATTGTTCATCGGTGATGCATAAGTAGGAAAAAGTAGTTTCAAATGCGTTCACTGTGACTATCCGAAATACACATCCTTTGATTTCTCAATCATATCACCGAGTTTATAAATGTGCAATGGAGAATAACATCCCTATATGCCACGACAACTTCCTTATAAATTAGCAAACTTTTATACCAAACAAAAAGCATCTCTTGAAATTATAGTCAACCAGATGTTGGTCTGGGACGATATGAATGCCGCCCACGCAACTTATCTTCTAACTATCTCTAAGGAAGTGTCTCATTAAATTAAACGACAGCGTGAGTAGAGGATGCACTCTTCAATAAAACCGTAATGTGTTTTGATGTGCTGACATGGTGACCTGTCAGGAAATTGCATCTACCGTTTAAACCTGTCTGCAAAGATTTTCCACCCAAAAATTCTTAAATCAAAAGTCAAGTTCGATTTGCGCCTAAACTTAGAAGTCCGGCACGATGCAAAAGTGGGATGGAAACTGATGCATTCGTTTATAGAGACTTTCATTTAAGCCTTGACTCTATGACTAATTTGTTACGATGGGGTATGTAAGAGTGCCAGTCGTGAGGGTCAAAAGGAGGACTCATTCTTTTCGAATACACTTTGACCTCTGCATAAAATTTATGGTGGCAAGGACTTGAGCTCTTCAGCTGACGCAAGTGGACACTGTTAAGGCAGTTTTCAGACTATAGTTCCGGCTTTGGAAACTGCATAACTAAAGACAGCGATCTATATCTTTAGTCCGCATAACTTCAAGGCCCTATAGAGGGGTAAAAGCCTCGTATTTTCTTACCCCATACATTCAAGTTCACCGTTTAAACCTTTGACTATCTATAAAAGCCGCAACACCGTGATTTTGCAGGCACGCAAAGCTTCTTCACTGAAATTCTCCTGGCGATGTTACCTGTGGTTCACTTTTGTAAATTGCCAGTTCTTCTAAACATCAGGATTAAAGTCACGACTACTATCAATTCAGTGGAGGCTTTGACCTTCGCATTGGTAGCAAAAGAACCAATTTCAAACCTAAAAATCAAAAATTCGAGTTTAGTTACCAATTGTTACACTTTAATTTGGCTGAAAATGGTAAAAATTCCATGCCTTGGGGCAGAATGCTTGAAAATAAATCCTACCTTTGCAGCGTGTCTTAATCCCTTGTTACAGATAGAAGCTACCAAGAGGTGAAATTACATTTGTGCATTATGCAAAGTGCATAGCTTTAGTGTGCATAATGTAGCCATAAATCATCTAAAATGGTTCATCGCGGGGTCGTGTACAATAAATTCTACGCAGATGACATATAAACGAAGGCTATACTTCCTTCACCTTTTCACATTTGGGTGGAACCTGGATAGAAATGTCTCTGGGTAGTACCTAAGAGAGCACAAATTGGCAGAAGGAAAAGATGCAAAGCCCAAAATCTTCTAAATGGTCATAATTTTGATACGCCATGGCTTGCGCAACTGGACTTTTTCAATACAGCTTCCAAGCGGCTTAATACTCTAGATCCGATGATGATCATTTAGAGCTGCCATCGTCTCATCGCAAATTATTCAACACATTTGACATTTTTTGATACTGCTGGATTCAAGCTAATCAAGACAAGACATACTATGTAAATGCATTCATAAAACAAGCCTTGTGCCCACAAACGCAGGTAAAAATCCAATATTCACGATTAAACGACCGAAGTATTTTTTAAGACGCTAACAAAACCGGGACTTGGCACCGAAGAATGCAACTAGATGATTTACACCAAGGGTTTTCTTAGGCTTTTTTGATGACTAAAGTGAAAACTTTTGTATCTCTTTAAAGAGCTGTATCCTCTTGAGGCCATGACGCCGCAAGCAAGCAAGTCCTACAAGCACAGATACAGTTGCCGTTGCTTAGGTTTTTGAAGGTTGGCAATGCCAAACTCTTACTTCGTCTATATGATTACTACGTGAAGCGCCTCTTTAATTACCAGAAAAGTGTTTGGTTATGTTAGCCGGTTAAATTTACCAGAATGCACTAAGGCGTAGAATGTTTTTGACTATCACAATTCTAGTTACAAGTAAATATCGAGGGCCACCCTTGTAACAAGGGAGGCAAAATCTGTCTTCCGAGGAATAGAGGGACCCACCTTTCCCGGTAAATGCTTGACCTTTTATGAGAAAATAAGGAATCGAATTTTTTATCAAATAATGGATTTAATCTCACTAAAATGTCCTCTGCAGTAAGCCGCACTGACAGAGCTTTGATTCTGCACTCATAAATATTTGTGCATAACATGGACGATCTTCAGGCCCAAATTTAAAGCCTCTCCCACCGATGTAGTACATTAGATCACCGTGATAGGTAGAAGTGACGAGATCCCAATTATGTATAAACTCACATTGCCTAGTTGAATCTATAAATGTCCAATAGGATGCCTAAGTTAGCTGATATTGTTGCTATGCAATGGGGTTTTCAAACCCTTCTAATTACTCTGTTATAAAAAAGGACTGAACATTACGCATGCCGCTATAATTGCACTCATGATAATAGCTTACTTGTGATTAGTAGCTAAGTACGACCTAGATTGACGCCTTGTATTTACGCGTTACTGAGGTTGTGGCACCCTTTATTTGAATATATAGCTTTTTGACTACTTGGTGAATTATCGACTGCTCAGGAAGACTTAAGCGTATCCTCAAAAATGGGAGCGCACTTAAGTTACGTTAGAGTTCTGTTCTTACTTACTTTTCCTTGGTTCCCGGTACACAGTCGAGGGATGGCAACAAAGACGACTCGCACTGTCATTTTGGTCTAGTGTTGAGTTTATCAATCAAGCTTGTTGCTAAATTCTCCATTTAAACAATTGCAAAATTAGTGTTAGACGTACATTTAAACAAATAATTTGAGATGTCTACAGTCAGCTCTCAATTCCTGAATGCCTAAGTTAGATTTTAGGGTAAGTCATGAAGCCATACTCGAGTGCTCGTTCAATGGGATTTGATAGCCCCTCTAAAGAGAGCTAACTAGAGGATCTCACAAGAAGTTAGATGCCTAAATAACTATCATTAAGCCAGAAGAGTACAGGTGGCTCAAATAAATAGCCCATTTTAATGAACTAAAGCAATCTTTTTTACAATCCATTAATAACTCTGCGCACGAAATAAGTTCGTTTATGATTCATTGAATAGGCAGTCAAGATTCATGCTTCCCAAGTGTGTAACTGGTAGTAAGTTGGGGAAGGTTTACCGCAGCACCAAATTGCAACCCAAAAGCAGTCCTAAAAAATCGAGTCGGCCAAATCAAAGGGCATTTATAAATAGCTCCAAATCACTTGCTAATGCTCTTGAAGTCATGACTGCTTTGCCTTGGTGGTATACGCGGTTGTCACCATCAGGCTGCACTAACCACACAACCCTTTTGTGGAGGCAAGCCTAGACGGCGCATATCAATGAAAGGGAAGTTAAGGGGAGGATTACAAAATTGGCTTTACTAAACAACTAAAAAGAACTGTTTACTTGCGAAAAATAGTGCTTTTGTATGTTATTTTCTAGTAGAAATACAATTTGGACACCAGATACCGTCGTATCTGTCTCACTTTTATTACCTAACTGCGCATTTGATGAAGATGAAGCAGCAATTTTTCTCACCCCTATCTCGGATGTTGACGATGTTCCCAGGTTTATGGCGAAAGATATCAAAGACAGACCTTAGTTTTATTTGACTCAAGAGTATTCGTTTTGATGAGAGCCTAGTAGTTTTCAAGGAAATTCTATTTAAATTAAGGGGAAAAGTAGCGCTGGAAACCATTGTTAGGCCTCCAGCAGACGAATGAATCTCAACGAACATTTAGTGAAAGCAAACTGCTACGAGGATAAAGAGCTACTTTATTGCCACTGATAATTACATCCGTACGGCAAATGCTTGGCCATAAAACCTTCGACTCTACAAAGGCCATCACATGCCGCGAGTTATTCATCCTGTCATCAACCAATTTAATGTCCGTACACCCTGTTCCTGTAGCAACACGCTTAATTTCTGAAACTTTTGGCCTCAAGTTGAATGGAGATTCGTTGCTTTATCACCTACAACAAGCTTTACTCAATGTTGCTTTTAATACAACCACAAGAGAGCGCAGCCCTTGGCCGTTAAAGGCTGACTTCCCCCCAAACCTCGTCGCGCTTACCCCACCTTTTGGTCGATGACTTCTGTCACTCCGCCTCAATCTGAAACTGCGTGATAGACCTGACGAATGGCATCTGAGGTTTAGGACTGAATTAGATTTTGTCTATAGAATTGATTCATTGGAATTACGTCCATTAGGTATAGCCATTTTACACAGTATGCCATGGCAGTAAAAATGGGGAGAAAAGAGTGCCTAACAGTTATTTATGGGTTATAATTCTATACTAGGGAATTAAAACGGTCTGACTGAATCGACGGGAACCTATTTCTCATTATTTTTGGCCGAAAGGAAGAAAAGGTTCGGAATCTCGGTTATGAAATCAGAGTTTACAAATGTTAGCTACCCACTTTAATTTTCAGAGGAAACTTTTAATTAACAATCCCAGTAGTTTAGACTGGTAGATTTTGAACAATGTCGTGGTGTTTGGTACCATGCCGAGAGCATGCGCAACTCCTTAGACAATGCAATGGCAATGCAAACCATATAACCAACTGATTTTAGAACTTGAAAAATACAATCTAAACCCTTAATTAGTATAGCTCCCAGTTATGGTGACGGACTACGCAAGGCTGTATCTTGGAGATTCTACTAGGTAACCCGAACTCCTACCAAGTCAGTGTCCATACCTTTTTTGCAAATCGGATATAGTACCTTCTCTAATGGAGCTGCGAAGGCAAAGTAGACATGCTGGATTCGGGTCTATCTCTGGGTACTAATAACTTATAAGGATGGCCATTTTACGGAATAACAAATCATCACAAGGTCGGAGGGCAATCTAGGCGAGTTATGTGTTCGTGGGGCAGGCAAAGGGTGCGTTAGGCTTGGTTAGTTGTGCCAAACAATGCTTCGTAGCACTTTGACTTTGTTTAACCTACTTGAGTTGACTTTCCCAAAACAGTAAGTCTACCAAAGTAAACTGAGAGAAGAGGATCACCTATTACAACTGGATTACAGAGTCGGATGCACGCAACGCCACCATCTAGCTTAAAGACCTTCATAGTAGAGTAGAAAGCCACAATTTGACTTTTCTTCTTTATGTGAATGATTTTATTTTATTATATTACTGGCAGACTTATAATTTAAACAAAGAAGAAACCACACAAATGTATGTTGCTTCCTCCGTGTAGGTGTCCGAGATTGGAACAAATTCTGCATTGGTTCTACATTTGGAACTCGTCACACACCTTCAAAATCTTACGTAAGTGGATAGGGCAAAAAATAGTCATATCACGGCAGGATGCCCTTTGCTTGCTGCAATTGCAGACTCCATTTATCCCTTGAAGTATATGGTTAACGGGTGAAGTTAATTGATTACATAGATTAGCAATATCATTGGGATATCTTTGCTGCAAAATCACCACGAACCAAAATTTTAGGTTCTGCATCAAGGCAATACTAAACGTTTGGCGGTTCTAAAAGAGTTTATCTTGCTAGATTGGAGTCAGATAATGAAAAACTAAATCACCGTTCTGTGCCTTAATAAACTGCGCCCTTCTGGTAAAAATGCATAATATGGTAGAAGAGATTAGAGAGCACAAACTTCTGCTGCGTTAGTGAATGCAGCGAAATAGAGAAGGCATGTGCTTTTGCCCAAGTCCAACGCAACCACAAACTGAAGCTTAAATACCATGACGGTGTCCCTTTCTCCCATTACTTTTAGCCTTTCAGGGGTGAGCGAGGACAATGCCTAGTTCTCAGACTCATTGATCGGTATTTTAGCCTCAAAACAGCGGATTTTACCAAGGACTGCGCTGCGTTTTTCGTGGGTCGTAAAACGAAACACAGGAGAGGTTTTCATGTGCCTGTAATGTCAGATGAGAAGTCCGTTCACTCCAATCCGAATTAAAATGTTATTCATGAGAAACAAGCAAATAGTTTGTATTGCAATTTTTAAGCAGTAGATGCAACTGTAACTTGCGTAGGTGTCTGGTGTGATTGAGCAAAATATGCGCAGTTCGGCCTCCATAGGTTTTATCGACAGGCATAAAAATTAAGTCTGCCCCTATAACTTTAGTGATATACACTTATGATTGAAAATTAACTACAAATTAAACTAGAAAACCCGTTTTAGTCACATGGATATCACAAAATAGTCTTATTTTGTTTACTGGTAACCAAATTGTCCTGATGTTTGGGTGCTTTCAATGCTCGTTCTAAATGGGCTAAAGGGCTGGACGACCAGAATCATGGGTTGCGGACATTTTAATGGAGATGATGGTAAGAGCCAAGGGCAACTAAAAATGCCTAGCTTATCTATATACTTTTGTCAGAAATTTGCCATTATTTTTGATCATCATCCTTAACGCTGCCTAAGAGTGTCCTCTTAATTAAATTATCACAAATTCTTTCAGTTGAAAGTCAGCCTGAATAACTTTGTACACCAGGTCTAGGAAGCAGATGTGGGATAGCTGATTTTAGGTCTGGCAGCACTGGTAGCCCTCGTGAGAGAGAGCAAGTGAGAAAAAAGTATCAACATTGAAGATGCTTAACACCTACTTGGGCAAGCTGTGAGAATGGCTTTACTAGCCTCCTTATTTTGGTCTAAGCTACTGCGGTTCACCTGATGAAAAAAATATGGCTTGCAGGTGTCGCAAGCAACCCTCACTGGCCAACAGTAACTAAAATGAACACTTGCAAATCATTTGTTTCAAATATTTATCCACGAATGTATGTTGCGCTCTTTATTTACCAGGATCAAGTCATTGAACACTTTAAAAGCGTTTCCATAGGCTTTGACGTTTCACCCTGCCTATTCTAATTTACAGCTAGGTTGTGTTTATCTTGATCTTGTTCCTCCAGAAGGTGATTTACAACTGTTCATAACATCAATTTTCAGATCTAAGTAAATAGCAACATTAGCGCTAATTGCTTGATCAAAAAAGGCATTTAAGGCGATGATGCGTCTGGTGTTCACAAAGGTTTTTATTAAATTAGGCAATAATAACAATAGGCATCATTTATTAAGGGGTCATATTCACGAAAGCCAATTTGCTACCATTTTAGCGTGAACCCATCATTAACCCAATCAGTGGAAATTAAATAGGTGACGAGCACTTTCTTAACTTAAGCTCGGCAGTGAAGAACGTTCAACCTCGATTTGTCTTAGAGTACATAGCCGACACCGTGCAAGTCTGTGATGAAGTGATTACATAATGGGCTACCCGTCAAACTGCTTCCCTTCATCCACAACGAGTCACGTCCAACTTCACTCTGATTTGTAGAACATGACTTCTTCAAGTCCCAGGCCAAATCAGACAACTAGATATGCTGCAGTTTCTGCATATCATAAAGTTTGGAACAGTAGCAGTTTCAAAATAAAGAGTTGAACATTAAATTGAGCTGAGGGGCCAACTGTTTGCTCAGAACACTACTGGTAGGGTACTTCTATGCTCTTTTAAGATTAATTTAACACTGCCATGAATAATCCATGCATTGCCGTTTACGGACAACGGGATGAATCTCTGCTTGCTTTATGAGCCATGCGTCCACACTATCTGTGATAACTCAATCTTTTATTAATACTTGCCAAATCTGGAATCAAACTTTTACAAATGTGGGTCTTTCAGAAAATGCTTTGGCCCGCCCATAACTTTTGTCACAACTTTAAGCTTGCTTAAAAGATGTCTTTTGA
Source organism: Taenia solium (assembly GCA_001870725.1). Lineage (NCBI taxonomy): Eukaryota > Metazoa > Platyhelminthes > Cestoda > Cyclophyllidea > Taeniidae > Taenia > Taenia solium. The sequence goes on along the minus strand of MIEF01011088.1, from coordinate 93,473 downwards.
AAGGGAATTGTAACCCATATTGGCATAAACTTGAAATATCCTTGCAACCGTGAAACAGTCAACCGAAGAAATTTTTCCCATTATATTAATTTATTTTGATTCAAGGTCAACCTATGCGTGGTAACCTTTCAAGACATCAAACACGATGATTCTGAAAGCACCTGTGCTATTATGAGAAATCCTCACCCGTCTAATGATATGCATTAACTAATTACCTTAATGACATTAGTAAAATCTGTTTTGCCTTGGTTTTTAGTTCATTAGCATCATGTGAACACTCTACAGGTAATTCAGCTACCTCAACGAGACACAACTCTATCCTGTTGGCCGTGATTTCCACTCATTCCATCCAAACGATGAAGATAAAACACCGCGAGCAGGCTACAAAACTTGCTGTGAGCAGGAATTAGTCATATCTTAGAGTGCGCTTTAGAAACACTATTAGATCGAACTTATTTGAAATAAAATTTAATCAGTCGGCGTGGTATTCTTGGAAACTAAACAGCTGTATTATACATTTCTTTGCTACATGCGACCTCCTTCATCTTTAGGAGACATTTTCTTTCTTCAAGCCAACATATAAATCGAGCCCCAATTCGTTTGTTCTAACTTAAAAGGGGATGATGATAAACAATACTCAGATTAAAAGGTAATAAGTGGTTTGAATTTTGCTGCATCCGATGCAAGAGCTTATAGTACAGAATTATGAGTAAATTTGGATAAGAGTACTTTAGCCCTCATTAGTTGGCTTCAGATAGTAAACAATGCGTGAAGAAATTGACAGACTAAAGTAAGTGACCAAGATTTGTGGAATGCATAGCAAATTTTAAAAAATGGCTGATGATTTATCCATCCGCTTAACAAAGGCCGCAGTTCCTTAAAAGCCAGTCAGCAAATGATCGGAATGGGTGAATAGACTAAAGACTAATGGATTTTATCTTAACCTGAATTTATTGGCTGGTTTGAGAGAATCACCTCATCTCTCTTGCACATTTGCTACATGCTACTCATGAACTCTCACATGCCTTTGGTAGATGTTTCCGCAGGGTAAAAAATGATTTTCAAAAAATGGCGCGAAACCATAAAATCACCTTACAGTGCCAGCATTTGTAGAGGTTAGTTGCAGAATATCCTTGCCGTAAGAAAAATGTATTTAACACAATCAAATCATCGATAAATCATGGCTTGCATAAAGGATCCTCTTTAGGGGAAATTCACAGCTTTGCAATAGCTGGTTTTTTGAAAAAGACTAGGGTGAAGCGGAGCCATTGCCATTATACTGTGGTGCAATATAAAAGGCTTTGATTGAAGTTGGTTTATTTGCCGTGATCTCAAGATTGCTAGCAATGCATGAATTTGATAAAGTTACTTCGGTAATGCAGTCCATCAGAGCTGTCGAGGGGAATTATAATTGGCTAAACAGCTGGAAAGTCATCACAGTGTACACATATGTAAAATTCCACCTGTTCGCCCTGGCAGAACTTCTGCCGGAATGACGATTTGGGAGCACAGGCAGCATTTTAAAACTTCCTAGTGCAGGATTATTTCATTTCCCTATTAAGGAACTGTGTTGAAAAGAAAATTTGTTTAAGCTAACTGTCCTATCCTGGACAGTCTTCACGTATAACGCCCATGTTCCGATTCAAGAAGAAGATTAGCTGGGCAAACTTTGCATGATATTTGCCAGTTGTGCATAGCTTTGTCAACGTTCGGTTCTCTTCCAAATTTAAAGTTCCTAGAAAGCACGGTTAAAATGCCTGCTAAAGTAAAGCAAAGTAGCTGCAACGTATCTGGAAATAATATTTTTCCTTTGCACTTAGTTCCTTCTGCAGGCATCATAAGGAATGCGGTTACTACCGAATCTTATCTGCCACAGAAGTCTTTAGAGTGTTACAGTCAAGCATAAATTCTGGTCGAAAGATCGCAGTAATGAATAAAACTTCCACCTTTATGGAAATTTAAGAGCCCCCTAGGTCAAAATTTGATTTATTGTGGCCTAGATGGAGCAAACTTAGTAACATGCTAGCATTAGATGTCTCATTTTCAAGTAGTTTTTTGGTTGTATTCTTTTGACTTTTATAACCCATTGTCCTTTTACACTGCGACTAATTCGCTTTCTTCTTAAACGTTTGTAAACGACCTTAAGAAACTGATTAATATACAAAGTAATAAAGGATTTTGCACCCAACTGTGATGTGGACTAAAAGAAGCCTCGATTGTTGACTAGCCACCGGATGCACGAAGTCTTTAAAGCTCTGGAATAGCACCCACAAACACACTTTTTGCGAAGGTCACAGTTTGCGACCGCTTTCCAAACATGAGAAAATTGTGCAAACGTCAACGCATCGACAGTGCTGTCTATAGAAGAAGGCAACCCAACTGTTGATAATTTTATAGTTTGGAATAAAAGCAGCCTTTAGATCCAATAACTCTTGATGAGGAAAGTATATCCTGAGGTAAGCTTCAAACACTCTCTTCCCTAAATCGGTTATGCTACACAGTATTTTGGCCCATTTTCCATGCCTGGAAAAGCAGTAGAAAAGTTAATGAAAAGAATTTATCTTAATTTAGTTCGGAAACCCAAGCAGGCTATAAGTGTAGACCGGTGGTAATACTCGAGCCGTGGGCCACCCAGTGAAAGCAAGGCGCTGCTAGTTTATCCTACAGCAGAGCGAGCAGATTAAAAGTTAAAAACTACGAAAAACTGTACAACAAACTGTCACTATCTAATTTTACACTTGTAAGGTGTTGTTCAGAAGAATTTATTAAGTTAAACAAATTTGTGCGGAGCAATGCATTACTTTCAGTAATTCTGGTTTCTTGACAGCTTATCCATCCAAATTGAAGGTATGGATAACTTCGTAAAAGAAAAGGATGACTTATAATGCAAAAGTAAAAAACCGCTTCTTTTGGCAAATTCAACAGAGGTAACTGAGCATGAAAGAGATAGAACGAAGTGTAGCAGCTTGCTAAGCGTGAGTGAATCGATTGCCTTGTTTGATTTTGCAGCTAACAACGACCTCTAAGTCCTGAAAGTCTATTAGAAATCATCCCCAACACTTGGATATGAGGCGTTGTTCCTCCAGAGCATAATTTTGCCAGTGAACCATAAGCGGAGCCAAAGGAATTAGGTTCCCTTTACTTCGATCTGAACCAGGTACACCGAAGCGACGCGTTTAGAGCCCTGCCATTGGTCCCATTTGCGGCTTTGCTTTAAAGACGCAGAAAAATTAAACTATGGCTTGTGTATCAAGCTAGCCAGGACTCCCGATAAAAATGTAGAAATATGCTTTATTTAGGGCGGAAAGGCTTAGGCGATGGAGTGGTAAGCTAGGCTGCAGGAGTCTCGCTAGATATAGTATGTACTCTTGATATAGGTGCGCTTACCAAGTGACAACAAAGCAGACCTCCAAGTGACATTTATGGGGCTGATACAAGTGATTTTTTTCTGTTTTCTGCTTCGTGCTTAATTTAATCGGGCATTTAAGAGCTAGGTGTTACATGCCAACACCAGAGGAAATCGGTAACCCAGGGAATAAACAGGCCCATTTCGGTTTCCATGCGTCTTCAGCTTCGAAAGTTCAAGCGTTGCACGGCTCATACTAGTTCATTTAATCAGTGCGAATTCTCTAGGTTTCCACTTTCTCTTTCGATATTTGAATGCCAAATTGGCTTTGCTCGTAGAATCAATTCCAAATCGACGTCAGGCCATCATCTTTAATACTTTACTTTGTCCCCATTGCAACTCTGACCAATAGTACCCATCAAGCAAACAATAATTTAGCTCTTAAAGGCCCCTTTAACTAAAATTCTCTAGTTAAGTTTGCTTTTTTCAAGGTTGCTTTGGTCAGTCAGAGATTTTCAGTGCAATTTTTAAAAAATAAATGCGTCTCTGTAGTTTTTAATTGCTTAAATGCTATTTGAACCGTTAAATAGTGTTTGTTTACACACAAAAGCTAATGATGTGCAAACAACGTCAAGATCAGGAAACTTGAAGTTCGAGAATATTTAGTTGTAGTTGTCTGCCACCGATCTGCGGTTCGCACAGTAACCATTTGCAGCCAGAATAGTGCATGAACAATTGTGCAAGCCTCTTCCTTTAACCCAATCCGAATGACATAGTATACACCTTCAACATTAGTCCAGTTTAACTGCACGTATAGTTACCGGCAGACAAGTGGAGGGAGAGCCGTTTTTTCCTAAGTTTATGCATAAGAGTCCCAAAGGTGATTGCGCCTTTTTTACCTGTGTTCGGTTGCAGACGTGAAATTAATGCATTGGGCCACTCACCAGGAATGACTTATGGGTTAAGTAACTAAAAGACTCGAAAAATGGAACTTACTTTTTGGAACGAGGAGAATTAAATGAGGCTCCATCCATTCTTATTTTCTAGAAACATTTTGCTTCTGACAGCTCAGCGTTAATCAAATGCTTAAATTAAAGCTACGAGATGATGCTCCTGACAGGCCAGTGCCTACAAAGTATGCAAATCTTGTGCCTCTATATCCCACTTTTGAGCCCGCATACCTGCAAATAATAAACTTCGTTGAAACGAATTTCACAGCTCTCTGTGTGAGATCCGGTTTGTATTAAATTAAAGAATTGAATTGTTTAACACTGAGGCGGCACAATTTTATAAATAAAGCGCTAAAGCTGAAAATCAAGTGCCTTTTGAAATAGCTGCTAAGCGCTGAGTTGGAACGCCAGGGCACAGATCGAATCCAACGTTATTAAGCACTTGGGTTCAAGGCATACCTTGCAGCCTAGTTATCCTTAGACGAAATCACAGATGAACTTCTATTCTATGGTAAACTGTCCACCTTATAGAATAATGATTCCCAATTCACAGTGAATACTGTTAGAAGTGTTCTACTTTCTGTGGCCGTTCTATGCCTTAAAGTACAACCAAATTTACCTGGCAACTCATTGGTAAGTATGCAAGGTGGTTATTCACTGCTATAAAGGCAGAAATATAAGTTTATGCTTGCAAACTATTTTATACTTTGATGTAATAGGTTGGGCTCGTAGGTGTTCAAATGAAGTTTCACACATTTTACTGTCTTTTGAATAATTAAAACGAGTCGTAATTTGGGTATTAAGGTCAGCATTTTAAGCGAAGGCTACTAAAATTATGAAACCTGGAATTTTCTTCCTAAACGCAGCTCTGCTGGAGTTCATATTAAAAGTAACAGCATTTGGAAGTGGACAGAAAAAACATGTCAAAGTTCACTTCAATGCAGATCTTGCTTCCACGCTCTGTTTGACTACATTAAAGGGATCATCATTTTTCATTCTTTTAGTGCATACTTGACGAGGAGTAACCCGGATCAGGAAAGTCAAACTCGCTTGTTTTATGCACAGCATGAAAGCTGTGGAATGCACTTTTGCATCCAAAAACTCTTCTTAAGGTGCCAAAATTGAGAAAATAGAATTTTCGGCAAGTAAATGAGCAATATTCTTGACTACATGGCTGTCAATTACGTTTACAAGTGAAGTAGCGATAATGGGTCTTCGTGACCTCTCTGCGTCGGGCACATTAATAATTGTCGCGCAACGACAAAAGGAAGGCTATGACCCTCTCTAGTGGTGTAAAAGCGATTGCTCTGTAACAACAGCCATAGTGACAAGATGGGGACACGATGGTCAATTTGTGTTGAGTGTCCACTGTCATATATCTCTCCTCACCAGTAGCTCATCAGTGGCTCAAAATTATTCTTACGCAATCCGTTAAAATGACCCTCTCTCACAGGTAAGGGTGTCAAATTCGGTGGAAAGCAATTTAAGGATAATAGCTTGCTTTAGTTAAGAGGTGAACATTTATTGTTCATTGCAGACAAAGCGAGAAAGTTTGGGAATGCAGGATGTTCCAACACAAAATTAATTCAAAATTAAACTGTTTGGTAAGCATTGCACAGGGTCAACAGTAGGAGAAAACTGTTTTGGGTATTGCAGTGCTGTCCAAAATGTAGTGCACCATACCTGTGTCTGACTAAAAATTCGCGCCATGCTTAACATGGTGAGTATTCAGGACGAAGTAATTTTGATTACTTGAAATAGATATGTTAGCTACGATTCTTGAAGTAGACTTAAAATTCGTATACTTGTTTCAGCAAGGCTTTCATTATCTAAATGCTCCAAGGTGCGTTCACAATTGGAGTAGCGGAAAAATTATTCAGCCTGTAGGTGCCCTGTTTTATCTTCGCGCAAACACTGTCTGAATTGGTTACCGATAGGTTGACAAGTGTGATCAGCAAGAAGTGGGAGAAGTGGCTGGGAATGATACCGTTCATTACATATGCATCACTTTGAACGAAACTGAAAACGGGCAATTGTCACTCTCCTCGAAGGCACTGTCCCAATAAGTAGTAAAGCATATTGAGACTGGAACTGTGGAAAATTGGCTTCATTAGAGAACAAACAAGCGCATATTGCAGTAGAGGCTTATACGACCCCAAGATGTTTTCTGATCAGATGGATTTCAGCTTTTTTAATAGCGGTGGCAAAGAATGGCACCTGGCTGAAGCACTGCTTTAAACTTTAGTTTATAAAATGCATGGAAGCAAATTATAACCTACCAGAATTTATTATTTTAAAGACAGTAGTTTTCATTTTAACTACAAATTTGAGTTTGCTAGGCGTGCGAGCCATCTGATAGCACGAGGAAGGTACAATTTGTCCTCGCAGCTCTGGCAACGATGGCGAGGCAGATGCTAACGATTTGCAAAATAATTTAAACCTTTTTTATTTATTGCCTAGCATGCACGATGTAGGCATTTTAAAGGGGTGGTGCCTTCGGGGTCGCCATTGAATGACAGAAGAGAGCTTTATGAGAAGGGAGCAAGACAAAGATGGTTGTAGCCATTCCAAAATTTCATAAAAATCCGGAAAACTTGTTACTTAGTTTCGGAGGAGAATTTATTGTAGATTCTTGGAAAACTAAATGCTTTTGGGTCATCATCCAGCAGAACCAAGATTCCATGCCTGAAGCCGCTAGAATGAGGACAGAACACTGTGAAGGAAGAATAGGAAGGCTTAGGAATGCACCGTTTGATGTTATAGAGGTGCAAAGAGTGAAAGGATGAGGTGGAGTGTTTCGTTTGTACTAATGAATATTGGAATCATCGAGATTTATGCAGTTTCTAAGTGAGTTTTCAGCCCCTTTTATCCTTAACGATGGCAACATAAACAGCAGCAACAATAAATTCTGCCTCACACCAAAACACTTTAACCTCCATTGTAGCATTGGATAAAGATGTCAAGAATTCACCCTTTACGCAATAAACGCTCCTCGGGTACGTGAAGGGTCCTTCGGTTTGTCCAACAAAATGACAAACGCTCCATTGTTGACATCCCACATCACTGCCGGTACGTAAGGTTTTACTTTATCTATTCGTTTTTCCAGACAGTAGAAGTTAATCTAAAAATAAAAGTAAGCACACGCTTCCGATTTGAAAGATTCGCCACTGTTAATGCGGATGTATACGAGCCCAAAAATATGACGATGAGATACTTTTCCTGGGTTAGAGCTAATGATTTTACTAAGTGCTCGCAAATGATTTCAAACCATTGGTGATAACGGAGTTCTATAGTCGTTTGGACTGTTAGCAATCTAGAGCAATGATTCCTAACAAGACTTAAACAGCAGGAATTATATATCGGTAGCTTTTAACCCCTTCGCTTATCACCTCTTAATGCACGTGTTACCCATCTATTAGCCCCCATTGCCTTCTAGCTTGTAAAATTAAAAATATCAGTTTCATCACTAAGACTGCGTTTCGCCGAAGGTTTATCTACAATATTTTGGTTTTTATCTGCTGTATATTTATCAACAGCGACAGGCGATTGGCCATGATGTCATGTATGAACAATTCCTTTCTTATCATGATGCACTCAGCACTGTTTAGATTTTTGCGCCAGACAAAATATTTATTTAAATCTTTTTTAATAATAAGTTAGAACGCCTCACCCCTTTTGCTGAAGTTTACACTGTACTTTGATTGAAGTCTAATTTTAAGTTGTTTAAACAGTGAATCACAACCAAATTTTTGTCAAGACTAAACGATACCAATGCGGAATTGACTTGGAGGATGCCTATCAGTGACAGTACTTACCAAACGAAGACTATGCATCACAAATCATTTTATGTTGCTAAGGCAAGTTAATCTTATAGAAAGAAGTAAGGAACCTCCAATACACATGAGAGAATTGAAGTCCATCTATTCTTCTTCCCAAACTATTGTGCACTTTCTCTGTGAATTAAAAGTCAAGATCTCTTGAAGTTGCACGCGATGGTGAGTAGGGAGAATGACTTCTTTATGTGCTATGTAGGCAATTTTTTCATCAACATGGTCCAGTTTTAGCATATGAATAGTGTTAGGTGAGGCAATGTTTCGGGTAAAAGCTTTGCCTCAGGTGAGACAAATTTGTGGATTCGAGATTAACATGCCGAGCATTACTCACTCCTAATGTATTCATGGCTAGGCGATGGACTTGACCCACTTTCTACACCAGTTCTACCAGATATATGCATGACTGTTTGCAACACACTAACTGGCTATTTGTTGTATTTATGCGCCGGATTACCAATGGCTCATTTAAGTCCTGCAAACCAATCATATAGGAAATGAGTTTGTTCTACTCGTTGAAGTTACTTCTAGCGAAAATAGTCAAAAATAAAAGTTACCATCACCAAACAGTGATTTAAAACCCATTTTACAAAGCGCATAAAATAACTTCCTTTTAATTTTAAGCCAATCCTGAGGGTAATTTGAAGCGCTGAAAGACCGCGAGCCATGGCGTCAAAATAAGAACAGACAGTGTGTGATAGTTACAGTTTTAAAATCACAAGGTTTCAACCGATAGACAAAGACAGGTACATTTAGTTTACGATGGCTCCAAATATGTAAGTGTTCTAAAGTAGTAGCATGTTGAATAAAGATACTAAAAGCAGCTTTAAAGGTGGAATCCGGTGACTACTCCATATTGTCGCTCTTAACAGCGGCTTAATCCCATGAGTCATATATTCGTTTTTCAATTAGTTATCTTTAAATAACGGAGGTTATCACCTCTCTCGGGTCTAGGATCGTTTCAGTGGCCTAGATTGGAGTGATGTTAACAGGTTACCTGGCTTACAAAGCACTATCGTTCCGATTTAGCTGCTGTGTACCCAGGTATTTGACAGCCATTACATTTAACTTGAATCTTGAGCTTGCTCACTTCTGTGATCTGTGTATCCATACGAGTCTCCACTAATGATTTCAGATCATTTTGAACTCAGATAAAACAACCGAACGCTGAAAACTTCTTTAATTAACATGCTGTAACTGTAAAGAAATTTATTTAATCAGAGTAGTTAAAAAATTCAGATTTAAAATGTAAAGAAGTCACAAAATGGTGCAGAACTGTACTCACTTTAATCGCCGAACAGTTGGAAAAGCAATCAAAATTAACCAGCTTGCCTGCATGCCACCTATGGTTCCTCCGATTATTCAGCTGACGACAGCTTTTTGTTCACAGGTGCAAAGCATCTTCAAATTGCGTCATTTTTACAAGGGAATCCTTCAAAATGCTAATGATTATCCAGATGCATTTACTACGAGAAGCGACCCTTAAAAAACGCATTTACTTTACCTTGAAATATAGGTCATTACGCAGCGTTAAATGTCTGACGAGAAAATCAAGTCCTATACCATTAAAAATAATAAGACAACAAAAGTAAGCAGTGCTTTTTAAATTAAAATCAACCTTTGTATTATCTAAGAGTTTGCGAAACCTTTGCTGTTTACAGGTTTTGCGATGCAATGTTGTTTCTTCAGATTACCACGGGTTTGTTAAGGACGATACGCGCTCAAAGTTTTCTAGATTCTACCATACAATATGCACTGTATTTGCATAGTTAAATAATCATTTCCGTCTATCATGTTTTGATTGTGAAATAGCTGAAATGGTTTGAGCTTTTCACTTTATCACAGGCCTGGTCTAGCAAAGTAGAAACAACGAAGAGTCGTCTAAAACTTAATCAAGGGTCGCAAAAAGTATAAGTCCTTAAAAATTTGAGCATCAGTTTCATTTAAAAGAAGTAAGACTTCAGGCCTTAATCCTGGGAAGATTTGGCTCCTTCGTGTTGTGCAGTGACGACAGACTTGGTTAAGTTGCAGCCCTTTCTGGTAGTCTGCCCGGTACTATTATTTTCATAGTGTCGAATTCTAAAACTTGTGGCACAAAGACTTCTAAATCACTACTTTAGAGGTTGATTGAGAGCTGATTCATCCACGCTTTAAGTTCCATTTTTTGCTGCATAGCCTAGTCCTGGCTGACTCTGGATATTGTTATTCCTAGTGTCACCTACACTGCGTCTATTGCAGCAGCTTTATTCAAAATAAAAGAATTTGCCATGAAGCTAAATAGATGACGTTACCGATTTTAAACGAAAGCATGCCAAGCCTTCTACCTGAGAAAGCTGATGAGAGTGTTCCCGCACAATTATCTGTTGCCGAATTTTACTTGCGGAACGTCATATCTGTCGGCGCAACTAGGTCAAAATACATCGATTTACCAAAAACTTAGCAAAAACTGGGAGCTTATATTATTCCATGGGTGACAAGATGGTTAACGCAAGTCAAGCATAAGAGTTTAAAGGCTCCACTATTTCTTCAATCTGTTTTCTGTAGAAAAATTTGTCTGCAGAAGTTTACGTTAGTTGGCTGATTGACTTCTCCCTGCCACGAGACTGGTTAGTTTCGCCGGGTCCTTACCTTAAGGGAAAGAGTAGTGATTTTGACTTTCCTGTGTTTGACAGTTTTTCCAATTTACTAGCGTTAAACATAGCTGAGAAGTAACAGTCATTACTTGACTACAACAAGTGAATTATGCCTGCGTCCTTCATGCAATCAGAGGTTACCCTACTTTAACATGAATGGTTCCTATTTTTAACACATGATTGCCGCCAAAGCCTAAACAGTTCACATTAATACTTTTTTGAATAAAGACTGCAATACTTGGTGTCTAGGTTAATAAAAAGCAGTTAAAAACGATTTTAAATTACCTCATGGTACACCTCATTACAATTTCTTGTCCCTGGCATATCTTCCACCACTCTTTCCAAGAGTAGCGTGTCTTTTCCGCTATTTAACTGCACAAAGTGGAGCTGGTTTTAAATAAGTCAGCTTGCTTAGGGAACTTTTTATGTTAGAAAAATGAGGCGAAAATTTAAACAATTTTCAGCCATCTGGTAGCCCTTTAAGGTGTGAAACCACCCTGCTTAACTCCTCTCGATTTTCTATCGGTTAGTGCTTTAACAAATTTTTCATTGCCCACGTTAAATATTAATGAAAACCCTCCAAACATTTTGATTCGATAGTCATATAGAAGAGTATTTGCGTGTATTGTTTGCATAAAATTCAGGGTTTGAATAAATAATGTGCATTGTCGAAGCGAATTGATGATTCCAGGGCAGGATAATAACAGGACAGCATACCATGAACAAATGAAGTGGTAGATGGAAAATATAAAAGGGAGTAGAGGCAAGGATGAATGTTTCGAAGACCAGGGGAGACATGATGGAAGAATAAATAGTTGAATGATAAGGTTCCTCTAAAAGGGAATTCACGAAAGTGACTCAAAGTCTGCGCAATCAAGGCTATTCCTCCATGTCCATCAAAGTGTGCGTTCACCAAGTACATCTTTGATGCTGCCGACAGAAAGGAAGAGACCTACTATGATGTTCGCCTTCTCTTTCCTTCTAAATTTAGAAGAATTGACCAGAACCATTAAGCCATCTTAATTAGGGTAACCCTTAGTTCATAGTGCCGGCGGTCAGTCAAGTTGACATTCTAATCATCTTGTACAATCTGGGATTCTGATCCTATGAGCTATGCGAAGAAGTTGAATGAGGAACAAATCCCTTTATAAAAACGATGAGCACAACTATTATACGAAGTAATTTAATGAAGGATGTTGGTGTATGGTGAGTATATAGGAATATGGACCATCGTAAATTAGCTGAGTTGTTCATTCGGAGTAAAGTGGAAGGTAAAGGAGTTTGTTGATAATTTTAGAACTCCCCATTTGACGTCGCCACACAGTTTTTATTATTGCACTCATTACAAGATAATTTTACTCACTCTCAGGAATCAGCCAGGTTTAGTGACACGACTCCTCCATTTGTAGCAGAGACCTCCCCAATTCTGTCCTTTAAAAAGGCCATGTAGATTAGTTTCCATTAAATAGTTCTGTAGCCAGAGCTTATTTTGGCTAGTTGTAAACCCCTTTTCCTAATGTCATGCCTCATTCTTCCGTGAGTAGCGATACGCGATTATGCATGGAGAGAGGGGGAAGTGGGGGAGAAGGAGGTAGAGGCAAGCGGTCTGGTAGCTTAGGGTTCCATTCGGGCGCGTATAATGCGAATGGCAAGGAACTGGGCTTTAGTCTGTCACACTACACCCAACCTTCTCTGCTCTTTGATAGAAGTGACCGATTCGTATCCAATTAGGGTAGCGTATGTCCTAATTTATCCACCGAGACATTTTAGGTCAATGTAAGTGAATAAATGCCTTCTCGTACCTAATTCTTCCAAAAGCTTCTGCTTTCTTCAAAGCACTCTTTGTATTTGGTTCCACTAAAGGCGTATTCATGGAGATATGGCTAGATTTACGAAGGAAAGAGGTTCAAAAGGCGGCAAAGAAGATTTGGCTGCAATACATCTTGGTTTAATTTATTCTTTACCTCTTATTTGGTATCTCTGGTTCTTGTCGCAGGTATACTGTGACTTGCCCATTAACTCAACACCTATAAATACATCACTTCTTTACAAGATGTTCATTGGTGAGGTTTCTCCTTCATTCAATTTATTTATACTATTTTATGCGCTAGTACTGTCAAAGCTGGACATCAAATTAGTTCTGGGTGGATCATAGCCCCAAGGCTGCCATTAAGGTCAACATAAATTAACCGGTCTAGAGGTAGACACGGATGCAGGAAGTGACTGAGGGACTAGGTCGATCAAAAAAATTATCTTTAAGGTGGGCTCCCACTGGGATCTCTATGACTAGGAGGAGAAATGACTTGTTTTCTACTTGAGTCGGTGAACCTTTCACAAAAGGAATTGAATAAACAATCGGCAAATTAAAGGGAGGCTGGTTAGGCTAAACTCTTCTCATCTGCCTTGGTGCAACAACCTGTGTAAGTGGGACTCGCATATTTATGCATGCTGAAATAAGGGTCAATAAACTTTCGTTGTAAGACTTTGATAAACATATTTATTGTTTAAATGATCGTAAGGACGACTCGTATGCTCAGTTTTTAATGCCGTTGGGAGATGCAGTTGTTGCTGCCTTTGAATCACTCTGGAACTAACAAAAATGATGACACCGTTGAGGTAAATGCATTCCACGTTAAAAAACGAGTAGCACTAGTTGTATATTTAGCCAGGGCTGAGTTGTGATTATTATGAAGGTGGAGCCTCCATTAACTGCACTACAGCTATTTAAGGGCAACATTATGTTCGCCTGCAAGGTTGCCACTAATGGATTAGGCCACTGAAAATCTTTGGATCTGGCACCCTTGCGTGGTGCAAGCATATGATTGGGCGACCAAGCGATTCGTCAAGCATTCACGATCACGCGTCGGCGAATTGGCAAAATGGGAGTCCGGCTATTGTTAAAACGAGTGCCAATTGGATGTTAGATTTGGTTTATTCAACTACGACTGCTGCCATTCACAGCATATTCACGCAGACACGTTTACTACCTCATCACAATGGGTCACATAGCTAAATATGAGTGATTCAATCAGCCAGAATAATTACGTTACTACAAATAAGTTGTCTATTTTAAGGAGGTGGGGTTACTATTTTTACCTCAAGACATTCACAAATGCTGCAATTGTCGATAATAACGGGCGCACAGTAAGTCCGTTTATGCTTCGATGATTAGGCGCCACAAGTCGCTTCCTTTCCAAGAGCTCAAGCGTCTAAAAAATGAGAAGGAGGATTGTTGACGCTTGAACGCATAAGTGCAATGCCCTTAAAAGTAATCAAGCACTTTAGATTTCGTGCACTCAGTGACTCTGATCCAACCTGCTAAATCTTCGGTGTTCGTTTCCACATATGCCAAAGCAACCGTCACTTCCTCACTTAAAGAAAGTCTTTCTCAACTTTGCCTTTTAAACAGCGGCACGCAAGCCTCTATTGGCGAGTGCGAGACGTCCTCTTTACTCGCTCAGTGCTGCATGGTAAGGTTGTCAAGTGCCTTTACGAAGCCTCGAAACCGAAGTCAAAATTACGCTCTTTGGATTCGTTTACTCTACACAGCTTGACGTGGGTTCGAAATAATTGAGAATAGATACTGCTGAAATTTAGTGATGATTGTTTGTTGTATGCTTCGGGCATATGATTTAGTAACGCAGTTGACAGAATCCTATCGGTCATCTTAAGCCTTGGAAACTCCAGCCCTTTATTATTAGCTTGTGAACGCAGGTAAAAATCCAAAATTTGGGGCTATATTTAATCTGAATGCAAAATAATTGGTCAGTCGTTTTCACTGCTTGAAAAGCAATTTAAGTAAAAGTTCCAAGCAGCTTGGAATGATGGGTTTGGCGCCAGATTAAAAATAAAATAAAATACTGTGGCAATTTAGTTTGGCATAATATAGCCGTGCTTAGTGCCGTGTTGAGAGCATATCCACGACTTCTCAGGATTAACGTTTGGTGTAAAAATCATCATGTAAAAGTAAAGGGAGGCAGATATTTGTAAAGTACGTTCAGTGTCGAAAATTTCTGCTTAAATATTCCTGCTGTTTAACTCTCGACTTTATACATCTATGGAGTTGCCTACCCGAGGCCGAATCACTATTCTCTTGTCCTTTAGCATTTTGAAGATACACATTTTGCCCTGCTTTACGTTCCTTTTCTTCTTAAAATAAGCTACCTATAAGTAGTGAAGTCGAAAGTGCAACCAAGTTAAATAAATCGCTGGATACCACTGGCTTACGAAGGCGCGACTGATAAATCAACAAAAACTAATTACATAGAAGTTTATTTTGCTTTCCAAATGAGCACTTGATGATTATCTGGTATGTTAGGAGGCCTACTACTGGGTAAAAACTTTGCTTATAAAACGAGTTGGCACACCCACATTTGCCACCTTACAGTAAAGTTCAAGAACCCTCAAGTAGGTTCTGTGTTAAATATGATTTGTTTTGTGTTCAAATGCATCAAAACACATTGATGAATTTTATTTAAATGACTCCCTTAAAAGTGATTAGATTGTAGGAATAAAGTAGCAGATTGGGACCATCTGTCACAGAAATGCAGAGCC
Source organism: Taenia solium (assembly GCA_001870725.1). NCBI lineage: Eukaryota > Metazoa > Platyhelminthes > Cestoda > Cyclophyllidea > Taeniidae > Taenia > Taenia solium. The sequence goes on along the minus strand of MIEF01011088.1, from coordinate 78,160 downwards.
TGATGCACAAAACGCCAGTACCCTAAGCCCTCTGATCGCATTGAGTAGTCACGATTTTCACTTTTTTATCAAATGGCGTAAAACTTATTACCACTGAAATGTTGGTGGAACGATGGTTTTAGCAAGATTGATATCAAGAAGTATTATTGCATCAGGGCAGGACACTCCCGGCTTCATTCGCTCACCACGGGTAAACTCGAGGCCTTCATTATTACCTTAAAAAGAATTGCCGCATAAATTGATTGACCTGTTTCCTCGATTAGCAGGACCATCAAACGGTATCTGTACCAAAAGAATTACCTGCGTAATCATTTAAGCCTGTTTGCAATGCTTTAGAATTTCAAAAACCTTCTTAACTATTTTGCTACATCCAAGAGTGGAATTTAGGAAGTTACCCATAAGTACAGAATCACCTACAAGCAGGGTACAGAGAGTTGCAGGATTTCCAGAGGAACTTTTCCCTGTAAAGTTAAAGAAAAAATTAAATTAGAAGGTACCCCGTAATTGCGTGTCGATAGAACTTGCCTGTTTTCGAAAATATTCATATGGTGTGCGGTGATTTGTAGCATTAGCTGCATAGAAGTTCCTCTTTTTTCCTTACTGACCCAGTAAACGTCAGTGAATCTTGCCAAAACTGGATTTGCTTTGAATTTTTTGGGTAGCCTGATATGGTCAGACAGTCAGCTCTACTAACCCTTTCTTTAGTGTCCGCCTACAATCTTGTAGAGCCCTGTCTCTACTAGCTCTGGTCACCTCTTCATCAACTGTTCAGCAAAAATCATAGGCCATCTGCCTTCAGCAGCATCATCTTGATTAATCGCAATGAAAACGAGGTTAAATTGGGCTTATGGCGGAGATAAAAAGATGCGTTTAAAGGGAGTGTAAGTATGAGTAGTGACCAATACATAAAACCCTCAACTAAACCTTGTTATATTTTACCAGCGTAGAATTATCGGTCGAAATTAGTGAACCATAAAATGACCTTTTCCTAAGCGAAGCCACCTTCAGTAATTTCACTCTATCCTCGCAGCAATCATCTGCGTGGGTGGCATCGCCGCAAAATGGCCAGTAGTCGAATCGTTTGAGTTGCATATTTTGAAGTACCCCCATCATTTACAGTCCTGCCTCCCTTCTCCACCCTTATAAAACGATAAAATTTAAACCCAGGTGTATAAAGTTTTAATGAGACAGGATCATGCTTAGCACTAATTTAAGATAGACCCATTTAATTGTAGCAGAGTTACTTCGGCGCAGAGAATCCAGTTTTCTGCAGATGGATAATCTGATCAAATTTTTGTCTATATGAGGTAAAATTACTACTAAGATTCACATATTAGAAAAGAACCTAGAGCGCCCTTATAAGGCTAAATTTGAGAGAATCGTGTATCCTGAAAGCAAGCTGCCTTCTAAAAGTTAAGTATTAGGTATATTGCAGCATACTTAAAGTGTCTTGTAATTAACAGAGTTGACTTTGATTTTAAAACTGGAACCAATCATATTCAAGATTCCTTATGATCATTGTGACAAAATCAGTCAAATGTCGCAGCTGACGTCTTGGGGTTAAGTGAGGGCATAGATCTGACCCAGTCACTAGCGACGATAGCAGATTTGTGCTCTTAATATCAACTAAAATTGCATCTTCTTCAATCATTTCAATGGTTTATTTTTGCAAAAAGCTGTCGACCTATTTTTTGGCTCCTGCTTATGCGCAATTAACTTCATAGTCTTGAAGAACTAATGACCATCCCCACTTCGTCTAGGCTATTGTCCAGCGCTGATGAGGAGTACAAATTTGTCAACCTTCAACGCTGAACAACCAAACTCCTTATCCTCAGAGTATTATCCAACAGGCACTGCCTTTTTAGTATGCTCAAGTCAGCAGCTGGAGAGATTCGTTTTATGTGACGCGATACATTAATAACATAATGCCCATTGCCATGCCTGAATAGCAACCCAAGGCGCACTTTACTTGTAAGTTATTTTCAATGTGATTTTCTATACACCTGAAGTGGTCATGTGTGTGCTGCCTCTTTGCAGTGAATTTTTTCTTTATTTAGAAGAACGGCTATTTTGAATTCATTTAGATACCGGAGCGTGAGAGCATCATTCTAACGGCAAGTGTCCCTGCTTCTTTTCACCCACAAAAATTGTTTTAATTTGCCGCGGGCAAGTTGGCAGGTGCAATTAAAAAACGCGTCAAAGTATTTGAGAAGTAACCACTACCTTCATTGCATGTACATCTCTTCAAACGAAGTTGAAGTCGATTATTGCTGGTCTGCGCGGGGGTATTGCTACGTAATCCTTGATCAGAGGACTATAAAGGGGAGATCTTAGGCAAAATTGGAGCAACTATTTCCACTTTAGATCAGAGTTATGCATTTTGGGGACAGCATCTGCGTATGATATGATTATTGGTTGCTTTGATGGAGAGACGCTTTGAGACCGATTTCACAGCAGAATTTGGCGCTTGACTTTAGCTTCCTCTAAGTGATGGGCAATTTTCATGTTTGATTTAAAAGAAGACATTTTTCAAGGACCATAATGTTCGTTGCAGTCTCAAATTTGAGCATGTTTCTTGTTCAGCCAAGTATGTCACCATTAAGGGTAATTTATTTCCAAGCTAGGTGGAAATTAGTGATTTAAAAACGAATTTATCCTCTTTTGTTTGATGTTCAAAATGCTTGGTTAGTATACTTCAAGTTAGTAAGGAAACCACAAGCACCAGAGACTTGGCGATCGCCATTGCAATAAGCTCGATAAGTCATATCCTAATGCATTTAGTGATTTGGAGCCAATAAAAATTTGGCATTAGGAAGCTTTTCTTCAAAGTAATGGGAGGAACTTTATATTTTCTTGGGAAGCATCTATGGTCTAATTACCGACCAGGTGTAGGCGAATTTCGAAGAAAATTTTCCGGACATAATAAAAATATGGTCCTTAAGTCTCAACAGCACGCTACATTTATTAAAACTCCACACAATCTATAAAAGCTATGCATGGTTTGCTGTTGGATGAAAAATGAATTTACTTAACCCCCCACGGCATCCAGGGTTAGTAAGTTAAGTCACTCATCCAAATGAGTTTAGGGGCATTCCCAAACTGGAATGCATCATTATGGAAGTGTGACAAATCAATGCTTGTCCCTCTCTTATGTTCACTGGCAGGAATCCATGTGTGGTTGTTTGACATGACCTGAATTGAGCTTCTTCCAAATCCTTTTTTACTGTTAGTGGGGCAGCATGCTTGTTGAAGTTGACTTAAAAGATGTGCAACTACTATAATACCTACATCTAAATGCCATTGTGCCCCGATTTTTTGCCCTCATTGTATTCTCCGAGATGGATCCACCTTCGGCATCTTAAAGCAGTGGCCCAAAAAGGGCGATACCCGATGTCGAACAGGGAGAGTCTAGAGTTTCTGAGTGGAATTAACATCAGCTTGCTAAGAAGATAAGTAATCAAGCAATGTGCCCACAAGCTCAAAAGTTAAAAGTCACTGTAAGTTAACTAGGTGTATGCGACCGTTGCATACATATTTTGCTTTTCCCTTCATTTCAGAAGAATAGTTTAATGACCAGACAGGACCTACTAAAAAGATTTGAAGGTAAATAAACTTGTCTAATGCCATTTCCTTCACATTCTACTTAAAATACTTTCACAATAACCACTGCTGGAATCAACGTTTAGCAGCTAAAATAAGCAACTTGGAGATAGGTTTCCTAATAGTCAATTCTATTTACTTAAACGGAGAGGATTATTTTGGACATGCTAATCAATGTCAAAGACATCATGTTTACGAAGCTACTAAGTGAACCATTAGGCCGTGAAGCATCAGAATGTGAGCAGCATCAACAGGGATTAGAGTAAAATTATAACCCATGCTTTTAACCGGTCTAACTGGAAAGAGATTGGCTGCGAATTCCACTTTTTTAGCCTTAACTCCTACGAAAAATGACAAGTTGAGTCTGCCCACTTCATTTTGCATGCGATTACGCTGCTGTCTAACTCTAGGCGACAAGCGATTAAAGAGGCGTTTAACGTAAGTTTTTCGGAGGCACACAGTCCTTTGATTAATTGCATATCTCTATTTGCATAAAAGCTGTGATACTTGCACTTGAGTTGTTCTAGTTGTGGGGTAGCGGTTGCGTCTGCAAAGCATTAAGAAGCATTTCTATTAAAAATGACTTCACAGGTAATAAAGTTAAATAATGGAGGCCAAACGTTGGCAAAATTTAACAATTTATGGTAAGCAATCTAAATCAACCGTTTTGAAACACTAAAGTAGTAGAGAAGTATAGCTTCCAAGACTTTCTCAATTGCAGAATGTCCAAATAATTTGTTAATTCATGAAAGTTGTGTTTGACTAATGATTGCCTTTAATGCCTTGATTTTGAGTTAGTTCTACGCTGCCAAGACCGGTGCTCGACTAGTCAATTTGTCAAGCAGAATATTTTCCTCCTAAGGGTGATACTCCATTTGCTATTTGATTTATTAATTTAAGCAAAATTTGCGAAACTAGGGCAACTAAGCAGTATTACTTCATCAAAAAGTGATAAGTCAAAGTTCTGCATTCAAAATTTTGCTTCATCTTAAACGGTGAATCAAAAAAGAAGCTTTGCCGGAAATCAGCCTTGCTTAATTAAGGTGGCAGAGGGGCGACTAACAGTAATTAAGCAGAAGAGCAAAGACGATGCTCCAAGAATTCTCTTTGATTTGTTAGGGTGAGTGCTTCCTGTAGAAAAGTGCCGAAAAAATGTCTGCCACTACTGAGAATTTTGGAAATCGGTAGGGCTTAAACTCACATTTTATCGCAACTAAGAATGAATCTGTGCTATTGCTATAGAAAAATGCACAAATTCACTCCGAATTACCTTAAACAGGCTAATGGCTTGTCATAAAATGGGCCATTCATAGCCATTTTAAAATCCGGAACTCAATTTTTTACATTTATCTTACGCTACAGAAGCTTAAAATGGGCCTATGGTCTGTCAAGCCATTCGTATTCCTTTCGATTTGCATGCACTCTCAAAAATGGGAATGGATATTTTTTAGGCTTTAAGCAACAGCGCTTAAAGGACAAACTACAGAACACTACAGTGAAGCACACATCTTAGAGCACAGCTTAGGGCAGTTTACTTGCGGACCAGTGAGCAATTGTAACTCAAAAGTCAATTTCCCGGCCTCTTGGAAAACATCATCCAGGAGGAAGACAGCATTCATAATTAATGCCCTTTGGAGAAGAAGATGACCCCATCACTTATTCGCTCTTTTGCCATTATGCATACCTGCTATGACAGAAGGAAAATGAGTAATGCTGCCAGTGCTCCATCTGACAACTGTCACCTCTTCACACCACGGTTACCGTGGCTTCTAAACCAATTGTAACTTGAATGTACTTTATAGTAGCCGAATTCCGGGAAATACGATCGCAAACTCAAGTTCATACATATTAATTAGCAATTGGGAGCAGCCTTTTGTGGTGTTTAAAAGCCTTGTTAGTACTCGAAGACAGTTCCGAAGAGCATTTTAGCTCCGGCAAAAAAGTGGCAAAAGAATGTGCGCAATTTTCATAGGCACCATCTTGTCCAAAGTTCAAACAATTCTTAGTGACGGGTCATTTCGCAAAATAATCGCTACATGTAGAAAACTTGAACTGTGAGTAAGGACAAGTTGAAGTGGTTTAATTATCTCCTTTTACTTCCAACAGCACTGTGATGTTTCTGAGTTGCGTATTTGCGTCCTTTCTTGGCTACTTCTGCATGATGGAGGTCAACAAGTCATTTCAGATGTTATTATGTTAGTAGCAAATTTCCTCCCCTGAAAACACGTGATTAGAGTGCTGTGGGAAGCTGACGCAAACTTCACATACCTTTTGTTGCAACCTAGCCATGTAAGTCGCGTAACTTGTTATTCACCCGCATCCTATATTAGCAGACGAGAAAACAGATGCTCCAGAGTTCCTGTGGACAAATTGCGATACGTGCAGATATTTTAACTCAGAGAATAGGGTGAGTCTAGTTCAGTGCTTCTAGAACTCACTAGTTAATGCAACTTTATCACTCTCAAACAAATGGACGTGTTAAATGCGTTTGATTTCATTAAGCGTTGCGAGTTCTATTAGCAGCCGAACTCTACCTTCAGTCATTTAGAGCTGAGAGGCCTAACGAATATCAAGATGCAAAAGGGATCAGTTTGGAGGGTGTTTATTTTCTAGGCGACTAGTATGAAGGCGCGAGTAAAGAGATTAATAACTTTTGGCTCTAAATAATCCTGATTTTGGTTCTAGTTTTCCTCGCACTTGACTTTGAAATCGTAAATATCGAGAACTATTAAAGGATTAATAATGGAAGCCGGCTGAGGTTCGTCAGGCTAAAAGGATGGATAAAATCAGATGACACGCAACAAATAGATACAGCTTTGCACTTCAAACACAAATCTGAAAACTTGTCTTCTTCTTTGAGCTAATTTGGCTTTGGCTCTTTCTTAAGAACGTGTTTATCCCTAGAAGCGCTGCATCAATTACCTAAAGTGTTGTTAAAGTGAGAGTTTGCAATGCACTTTATTCCCTTACAGGCCATGTAAGTTCCTAATGATGCCCCTTAATGCACATGAGCTGTCAGTCCATATGCACAAGTCTTATTCAAACTACTCAAAAGCTTAGACTTTAAATTTGCGGAACATTTGCTTTTTAAAGTGTGGAAGAATAGTAACCTTGATATGATGCGTCTTTAATCGCAATCAAATATAAAGATTGCATGCTCTCCGTCGAACGGCTACATGTATGATATTACGGTGATGAAATCGAGCACATTTGAAAACAAGATGAATTTTAGACCCCCTTAACCTTACAGCTTTTGGATGTTGATAACGAGGTCCAGGATGGAGATGTGTTTAATTATTCTCAGTGCCGCCTATTTGACCTTCACGATGAAGCTAAAGGAATTATTGCCTGTTCGTCATTAAATTTTGCTGTATTATGCTTTCGGACACTGCAAGTGTGGTTTACGTGAAAAATCAGCATCGAGTTTCCATTTGTCAGTAGGCATTCTTAGGAGCAATCTCGATAAAACTATCTAAATTTGTCGATAAATTCAAAAAGTGGTAGTTAAGTTAGACGACCAGGAGAATGCGCATAACAAAAGGTTACTGTTCGTGAAGCGCCATTTAAATACAGATGCAAAAGTGTAATCAGTTCTCTCTTTACTTCCGGATTTACAACTCCTCCTTCCCAATGATTTGCCTTGCAACTCAAAAAAAGGGTCGGTTCTTTGAATAATCTGCGCCTACCGAGATATGGCATTTCCTTGATCAAAAATGTGGATAAGTTTGCTCCGCTTTCTATCTAAATGGTGCGGCACTTCCCCTTCCACTATGTCGAACATTCTGCAAGCTATGGGCCTCTGGCAACAGAGTTTCATTTTCATAGGGGATGCAGCGTATTTCAAACAGAAATCGTTCATAATTTACGCCCTAGCAAAGGATTTGTTTCTTTACTTTTGGAATCATAATGATTCAAAAAACATGGGCAAGTAACCTGCGTTGCACACGCATTCGGGTGATTAGGCATCTCAATACCTGTGCCTCTTTTCCCATAGCGGTCTCTTAATGTCATCTTTCTGGACTAGATGGGTAATTTTTGGTAGGCATTGCAATATTCAACACCCAAAGTTGCAATGAAGTATTTTTAAAAAGGAAACATAGGTAGAGCTTCAAAAAAATCTGTTTATGTTTGCTTTTTCGGTAAAGCGTTCTTCACTACCCTATGATAATTAGATTTTTGAGTTCAGTCAGTCTTTCTCCTCCATGGCAGTACATCTTGCTGTTTAATCGCATAAAATATAGGCAGGTCAAGGTAAGCTAATTTGCTGAAAGATCTTTTGATGCTAAAATTAAGTGGTGAAAAATCTTAGCAGTTTCTACAGCTGTCCAGTCAACTATCAAGATATGGGGATACTTTTTGGCGAAAAAGAAACATTCTTCTCTTCTTCCTTTATACCTACCCAAGTCATTGAAATCAGTGCAAATGAAAGCAAATAGGGAAAGCGGCTGCTTTAAATATGAGGTGGCATAAATGGTCTCTGTTAATGTAAACTTGGAAATAAATAGGTTTTTGTTTCCTTTTCCTTCATGTCTGATCGAAGGTACCCAATTCAACTTTATCGAGACTATCCAGAGCGAATACTTATTTCGACGAATGGTTAGGTTAGGGTTAATTAAGTTGCATAGTCATCAAGTGAGTGGTTTCGATCAGTGTGATTGGCGAGTAGGTCCCAGACAAAGCTTATTTTTGCAGATTTGCCCTAAAGACAATTCATCACAAGTCTCTTTCGAGACGTGTTCTTTATAGCGCTCAATCAGCCTTTTTGAGGCAAACATTTCAAAAAGAATTTTGTGTGCAATGCACAAAGGCACTTCAACTCGACCATAATTTTAATTTTCAAGCGGGTAGTCGAGTTGATCTAACTTACGCGAAGGAGGCAGAGCAAAGGATTGGAGGACTGTCTCTTTTACAGAGAGGGACACCAGTCTAGACAGTTAATTAAAGATATTAGTCGTCTTTTACTAGTCTCCTCATATGTTTACTGTTTCGCGAAGCAGCTAAATAAGTGAGCAAGATACGCGAGGTTAATGCACAGAGAGCTGCCCTTCAAGCGAAGTCTGATTGTTTGTGTATTATTTGACTAACTTATGCGTGGTTTTCACTACGACTTTCTAACTTGTATAAGATTGTGCCACCTAGAGAACTGTTAACCAGCAGTTGCACTTAATCCAAAAAAGCGGCTTTAATAGACATCCAAGGGAACTCTTTAGAGTCCATCACCTTAAGCTTCACAACATTCTTGTTTATCTCCATCGGACCCAAAATGAACCACTTTTATAAGTAAGGCAAGTCAAAAGAGTATCATTGGCCCCAGTGACAATTATTACATGAATCGGCAGCAAACTATATTTTACATTTTAATGCAGTTGTAAGCATCGATATATGCATATTTTTGGTCTTTTACTTTTAATTTAGGTTTTGCATACCGTCTGTTACATAAACGAGTTAAAAAACATAACACCACAATTTTTTCAGTCCTCAATGCCCTTACTGCCGATGGCATAGTTTTCTAATTTGCCTTAGACTTCTTTTGTTCTGATGATGACCTGAAACTATATGAACACCAGCCTCGCAGATTATGTTACGTTGCCAACTTCCGTATCCAAATCCAAAGGCTTTTTGGGTAAATGATGTATTTTCCGCAGAAGCCGTAATGTGCGCTTAATGTGCTGGCATGGTGACGTGACGCACACCCACAGCGAACACGAACGCAAACATTTGTCTGCAATAAACTTCTGCTAAAAGTTAAATCCATTCACATGCATGAGTCCTATCTACGCATGGAGGCTCAGCTATGACCTACATGTGTCGTAAGGATTCTGAAGCAGCCGATTAAATAGAGTTTTTGCTAAAATTGAACTTTGCGCCCCGTGTTTTACCCCCGTCTAGAGAGTGGCATATACGGTGGAAGCTGGGAGGGTTCAACAGGCAAATAATTTAATAAGAATTCACTATTTCGAACAAAGTGAATACAGTCAGAGGTCCCGTCTTCTTAGATAATGCAATGCGCATTGATACACCAGCACTACAGTTATACTTTTGCCGTTACGAAAGATCGCAAAGCAGAGGGGTATGAATGCGCAGCATCGTTGCATAGGAAACGTTTATCCCATTAATCAAGTGGCTAAAGCTAAGAATCCTTTTAAATCCTCAATTCTTATGCAACAATAAAGTTAGCTGACGAATGCATTTAATGACAAGATTTCTATTGTATGATCCAGTACAAATGTCGTTTCTTAATCCGAATTTTCTGAATACATTTGCTCGCTTCTCAAACGCGATGCACAATTGTAAATTTGTGTGCAAGTCTCTTCATGCTCTAAAGCGTTTTGCTTATTAATTGGCTAGTGCTGCAGACTTCCATCAAAAGGAATTTGAACGCACGCGTATGTAATACACTAGAATTTTTGTCTTAGTGTGATATGTACTAATTTGTTGCAATTTGTCAGTTTGTTTTGGATAAAATTTTACCGATCTAGCAAGCCTTTTGTTTGTTGCGTGATTATTTCTTAAGAAGCAGTGAGATTTGCCAGCTTCGATGGACGGTAACACCAAGCAATCAGGTCTGCTATGGCCAATTCCCTTTTAAGGTATTGTTGGTATTTGGCCTGTGCCACTATAGAAAAACATTTTTGTCCTCAAAAATAGATCTTCCAGACAAATGCGTGTGATCCGGTGCCTGAAAGGCCATAGCCCTTTAGCTGTGGCCTCAACTGGGGCTGTAAAGTCACTTATTTAAAAACCTCAAAGTTAAGGATTGATCTCGCACGTCAGCTGTCGTTTGTTGCCATCATGTGCTGAGTTTGATAATGATCATTTGAGGTCAAGGCAACATTATACCAAGGCTGTTTTAGTAACTGGGGTTTTCCTATTGGTGGCATGGATGACGATCGAGACAGATAACAGAAACTCGCAGGCAAATGGTTGCAAGAAAAAAATTACCTTAAGGCTCTAGTTTACTTAAGACATTGTGCATTGTTGCAGTGGCAAAGTCCATTTTATGGCTGTAGCTTAAAAAACCAAAAAATTTTGCTTCTCAAACATAGATACATACGAAATTTGGGACACTTTTGAAGGCATAGACAGCCAAATTATTGCTCCTAACGTAGGGAGACTATGTAAAATAACTCATCATTTTGCTCGACTAAATATGTTAAGATGGTTGCTTGATCACATTTTTGGTAGTAAATGGACAGACCGCACTATTTTCTATTGAAATGGGGTAGTGCAGTACAGAATCCTTACAAACTGCTGATGAAGATTATAGGCACCAGCGAGGGTTCAGGCCTGATTAACCAAGCAGTTATAAGCTTGGAACAGAAGTTTTTTATTAACAACTCTAAACCAAGTGCAAGAGCATTTACGCTGGCATTATTTCCGTTTTTGCTAAAGTGTGGCATTTGATGATTTAGCGATCTATGTTTATAAGCCGTGGAAGTGGCAAAAGCCAAACTCTGCAACTGGTTTACTGATTTTTTAATCAACTTTTAAAATGCTAATACCAGATCTTTTATACCTTTCTCAAGAAAAATAATAAACGCCATGGAGGATGTCACTTAGACGCAACATCTGATCTTCTCTGTAAATAAAAAAAAATGTTTTACCAAACAACGTGTTATAGTCAGCTTGTTAACAAATCCGACAAGAAACCTCCTCTAAGCTGTTGTATAGGACCCAATGAATAAAGACCGCGTCAAAATTATGGTATCGGGCAACTAGGGAAGGAGGACAAGCTAAATAACATGCCATAAAGCACCAGTTTTATTACCGAACGGTAGTAATGTATCAATCGTCGGGTTGATTATATTTTGAAGCTTGAGTTGGATTTGCGCAACGGTCTTGAACTCGGAGTAACATCAGAAGCAAGCAACACCTCATCCTCAAAATTAAAACGTCCCCCAACTCATTGTGACACCTCTACCCTTGGTCAGTGTCCTCTTTTGCAAAGCCGCACTCAGGGTGTGCATAATAAGGCCGTCAGGTAACTTCTGAATCTTTGAAAAAAAGCAGATTAAGTTAAGAGAGTGAAATTTTAGAATTGCGCATGTTCAGCTAACTCAATCATAAGTTTGTTTCCTGCAGAAGAATAGAGAGAGACGCTACTATGATTTAGTGATGAGTGGTTGATTTACGCGCTGGAGTTATTAGGACAGCGATACAAGTGGCAGGATCTCATTATTCAGCACAGGCTATGGAACCTTTTTTTCTTTTATAACTTGCTTTTGGGAGCATAAGAAGCCAAAGGTTTGGGTCATGCGCAACTTAACTGCGCACTCATTGCTCAATTACTTTGCTTTAAAAAATTTGAAAGCAGCTTGATTTAATGAATTTAGCGCCGCGTAAGAAATAAAATATAAAAGTGATTAGATTTATTTTGGAGTAATATGGTGGTGTTTTGTGCTATGCTAGAAGTAATAATGAGAATCATGTCGGCAACGTAAGAGGGAGGCAAAAGTGCGATGCCACTTCGGGTTTTAACAACTTCTATAACATGAAAGAAACCAATTGCAATACTTGGATCTCTTAGCTTTCGGAACTAGAGGTGAGTCACTAAGGGCCCCATCTTTAAAATTCTGTCAAGCAACCTAATCCTCGGCCACACCTGTAGCTTATAGTCCTTCAGTAATTTGACGATACCTACTCTGCCTTGGCCTTATGCCCCCTTTTGATTTTGGAAAAGGATTGATGCACTACTAGCAGTAAAGTTGAACATACGCTGATGTCGATTTAGTCTTTAGTTAATGCCAAGTTGTGATAAGGGCCATTTTAGGGCAAAATGGACAAACAAGTTGAATCGAAGGAAAACTGTCTCATTTCTTCTGTTTTTACAAAGTCGTGTTGCTCTTGGGCTAAATGGGGCATGACTATCAAGTGTCATACGCACAAGACTGCTTCCAGAAGCAAACTGTTAGAGTACCAAATTGGCACTTCGACTCCTCTGCTTTACAGTCAGTTTTTCTTGCCGACGTTGCCCCTACATTAACATTACCTAATCAAGCATTTTCCCTTATATTTACGAAACTGCACCAATGAAAAGGCTTTAGTTCTCTAAAATATTTACCAGACACTAAAGCGCAGCTGCCTTCTTTGGTCCTAGAGTGCTCAGGTTCGTGTAATAACCTGCAGCTCTCTATTGCATCGCTTTATAATGCACTATTTTCCTTTCGTTAATAAATTTCAAAAAGATTTTATATTTTCCATGGTGCATCTTACTCACTAAGAAATCTCGGCTTTCTTTGCCTTGTCGTTAATCAGCATAAAATCTTTTTAATTTTAATGCTCCAAGAGGAAAAATACGACCTTCATGTTTGAGAACTGTTTTGTTGCTTGCATAGTTTTTGAATAAACAAACGCACACAAACGCAGAAAAAACGAAGGACTTCAACTAGACACATAACCATTTTGTAGCTACCAAGTATCTAGCGGTCTATGACTAACTTGCAGCTTGACAGCTTAGCTAGCCTTTATTGAAAAAAGTGGGCAAAAGTTTTTATGATTTGTAGCCTTCGCAGGTTAAAACATGCGCGTTTTTGAAATTATTACACTGTAATGGAGGAAAGAGGATATATTTTACCAAATACTGCTCTGATGAAGTTCGCTTTTTCACACAGCATGGCTATTATAAATTTTTAACATTTTCCATTTTCAGCGGCACCAGTCACAAGGAAGTGTGTCACAGAACTTATTTTCCTATCAATGACATGTTGCCATATAATGATTGCTTTGTTTCTACATTTGCGGAGAAAATGTCAAATTGCATGTTAAGTAAAACCATTTTTTTCGGTCATATGCCTGGCGATAGCAACTACAGGGGCGATGGGGATAATGACGGTGTCATGACCTCTTTGTTTCAGGCACTAAAGCATTTGTCCTTCACCTAAACGTGAGGGAGGGGGTAGGTGATGAGTTTTTCGGGCATATTTTGCAGTTCATCACCGGTGAGGTCAATTTTACGGCAGTAGTAGCTGCGACAGTGGTGCGTACACCAGTGAGGATGGCCTCCAGAAGTAAGGCTTTGAAGGCTACGTGGGGTGAGCAGTGCCCTTAATATACGTCCATGCCAACGTTTATGAGTCCGTAAGGATGCCTAAAAGTATCGGATCAAATGCATTCACGACCACCTCCAATGTTGATGCCACCGAATGGCACTAGATGTCATGCACCACGCCTTACAATGGTTTAAAGAGTGACAAAAGCACATTAAAGTTTTTTAAGCTTGTTATTTTTAGAGCAGCCATAAATGTTATTTTTAATCAGAAATTCAATTTTCTACTTTTGCAAAACATTTGGGATCAATAGCGGGGTTAAAATAGCTATTGCAATCCTTGAACCGATGGTGCAGCATATATTTAACATGAATAGTGAGGATGCATACGTTTGTAAAGCAGTAAGGGCCACCAACTTACCTCGCCAACGGTTGACATTACGCCGCATGTTTGCCTATCATGTCCACAAATGACTCAATCTTGCATTATCTGGTGCATCCGGTGACCTGAAAACTGCTGGGGAGTTCTCAAATCCTTGTATCTACGCAGAATAGGGGCCATAACGAACGTTTTTTGGCACCTATGAAGTCTTTTTGAGCCATCGGAAAAAAAGGAAAACTTTTGTACCTTTCCTTACAACGCATATAAAAATCTTTAGCATGTTCCGATGAATAATTTGATAAAACCTCGATGTTAATGGTACGTTCCAATTTTCGACACCAATATCTCATCCTAACTTTTCCTAGGATTCTCTGAAATTATTAATGAGGCAGGCGCTTTCCTTTTAGTTTTGGTACGGACTTTAATCTAGTTGCCTTGTAACCTCTCGAGTCTTCTAACAAAGGCAAATTTGGAAAGTCCTGAGCAACTTATCCGTGATTCGGCAAGGGTTGAACTGCACTCTTGTGTTTCTTCTCCATGAAGTTAAACAATGCATCAACTGTTAGATTCGCTTAACCAGCATAGAAGTCCATTACACCTACACCATAAGGATTCAGGACAATTAACACCTTTAGTGACGTTTGCCAAAGGGGCAAACTTTTCAAAATCCCGCTATTTACAATTATCTTGGTCAAATTATCACCCAAAGCGGACAAAATCTGTTAATAGCCTTGATGGCAAGATCTCATGCTTAACCGGTCTCTGCATTCCTACAACCCAAATTTCATTGCCGTTCCACAGAAACTCATTCGCCATGGATGGATTACCCTACGTGTATGATGAACTTACTTCCCTTACCCTATTAAATCCAAGATTTGCTAGATGATTTTACTCCTCTGATCATCTTTAAAGCAGATTTTACTATCACACAAGAATGATTTTAGCAATGCTCACCATCGCCAATAGTGCACCGTAGTGTGTGTGTTCATCAAAAGAAGCTGTATAACAGAAACTCTGACTGAAGTTTTTGCTACTGAGACAAGGGAATCAATCGTGTTGATTTTAATCTTGATGGATGGCTTACGCTACTTTGCGTGAATTTAAATAATACCATGTCCTTAACTTTTGCCCATCTCCTACCCTTTTTACCTGTTCCCGTTCCAGATATGGCAACTCCAGCAACTCAGTGTAGTAATCCGAAGGAGCCACACTACGAATATGGGTGGTAGATATGCAGCTTTGTGATGAAGGCAATCGAAATTTGCGCCATCAAGTCTGTAATATATTCCTTAAAATTCATTTAAAAGCGCAGCAAGGAAACCGTGTAATTAAACCGTTAAGTTGAATTCACATGCAATTTTAGACAAGGAGTTCAAACTGCAATCACTAGCATAAATTGTTTATGCTTGTCAAGAAAGTTTCTTAAATGTGCACTAAGCTTGGTAAAAGGCACTGTTTTCGTAGCCATTGCCCAACAATAAAACCTGTATTACTTTGGAACTATTTTGATATTTCTCTAAAGATGTTGAGATATTTCAAAATGTAGCATGACATGCTTTTCTATCATTAAACGTCAATGCTGAAAACACCTAGGAACTTTGATGGTCAACAAAGTTTTGTTCACTTTCCGAAATATTGCTGTAACTGGAGGATAATAATGACATAATGAGTTATAAGTGAATTACCTTTTTGCAGAATAGATAACTGAGAAACACATGATGATTTATTTCGTTTGGTCTTTCGATGTGCAAGCTGTTTTACTCTTCCGATTGCCACTTTCGGGCTCTTAATAAAATCAACAGCAAAAAATCTTATCATTCTCATTAACCTCTTCAAGGAACATTTACTTCAGTTTAACACTTTGGGTCCCAATTATGTCTTGTCCACATATAATGCATTTCCTCATATGTAGTGAGGCTCCTGTCAAACTAATAAAGACGGCTCTGCTTTACTCAAGAACACTTATTTTCATTCCGTCTAGGCACCATTCGTTCATTCAATTCTTTTCATTTGTCACGAAACATTGATAGACATTAAATTCTACTTTTAGCAGTGCCAATTCTAAAATTCGCGCTAAGGCATTTATTATGACGAATCGTATTTGAAGAAATGTTGGCGTATTTTAAAATAAGTGCAGTTCCAATCCTTTCCTAGCCGAATGCAGATTCACGGCGATGCGCACTTTTAATGCAGCCCTTGCCCCCAACAACAAAATACGCCATGTCTCAAATTCCCATTCACTTTGCAGGTGACGATGCCACCACCCGACTTTGGGTTACAAGGGGCCTAAAATACACTTAAAGTAAGCCAATGTGGTGCTGCGCACGTACTGTACTGTAACTGCATCTACGGATTTCCCGCCTTAGGAAAGGGGTGTGTTGAGCGGTAGAGTTAATTAATAGCAGCAATCAAGGACGGCGGCTTGTATAGCGCAAGTATGGCAAAATTTATAAAATAGGCAATTCCTTCCGTTCTGCTTGTCACTTCTCAATGCATGCGCTATACATTTATTAATTGCGCAGTGTGTAAATTGCTCGTTTTCACGCAAGTTGTGTTAGAATAAAGGCACGATGCACTCACTGCTATTTGCATTATTGCTCTCGACGAACTGGTTATTAAAAGTTTTTTGGATTTTATTTCCGATGAGTTGCGTCCTCCAAATGCCATGTGTATTGCTTAAAAATTGCTTAAATCAGTTAAACTGCTTGGCGTTTCCAATCCAAATGTAACGTTGAGCAGCAGTTCACCTAGGTTTCCAAAACTCCCTTGAACAATAGATCGTGACGAGGCCTTGCCAAGACAGATTAGTGCTTAATAGAGTCATCGGTCTGCAGGTTTTGTCCACCTTTATAAATTGCTTATGTTCAAGCAACATCCTCAACTCAATTCTGACCACAAGAAAAGCAAACAAGCTCCAGCTTTCTGACAATTTCTCCACTCTTTAAGATAGTAATTTCTCAAATTACAGTAAGCTCTGTCTAAAAGGTTGCAGTTTATTCTGTGTCAGACCCAAAAATTTAAGATTTGCTAACTTAAACTGGCCATCGATTAGCCACAGAAATAAAAATTTGGAGTTTTATACTTGTAATCTTCCTGTTTATATTGTGACAGGCTAAGCAGAATTTGCTCTATTTTGGAAAAAATTATAAGGCAGGCGTAAGCTGAACATCTATAGTAAATACTGTGGGAACCACAACAAAAGGTGTGGATTGTGAACTTCTTTTTAACAAACGTCTAAGGATTTAATACCAAACCTGCTTTACACAACGTGGCCCAGATTATTATAACTTGGGGCTTAAGTAACACTCATAAGGGTCAGTTCAAATTCATCAAGACGTAGAGCAAGACAGACTGGACTCTGGTGTTACATCAGCTCGGAAGTGCTAGGTATCCGCTTCCTTTTATGTAAAGGTAGATTTGCTTTAATACCTAGCTGTTCTGCGGCACCTTTAGATAAGTGTTTCTTAGGATGATAAAAAAGACGTCTCACACTGATGGTTACAGAGCTGAGACAGGGATTTGTCGCTGTCTTTTATTCAGCGATGGAAACACTGAAGACTTCATGAGCAAGCGAGCTCAATCCAGCTTTCAAGTGTCTTTTTTCGAAAGATCGGATTTTACTGAGTTTAGGCATAAGTTTCTCAGTTGGCTCGCACTCGCTCGACCTCTAAATCTGAACTGAATTAATCTCATCACCTTGAAGTCCCATTTCGACTTCAGTTCCAAAATTCGGGATCGAACGCATTCGGAATCAATCGGTGCCTAAAAGTAAACAACAAATCAACACTTTGGGCTTATCTACGGGAACTTCCTTTTGGTATCTACCCTGTTGTGTTAAAGGCTGCTGTGGCCAGATCCCGAGGCCTTAGGCTTAGGGAAAAGGTTCTGAGTTTACAAGCTTTAAGTTTACTCTTCTGCCAATCAGCTAAGCAACTCAAATGAGTAATAGAACTGAGAAGTTTGTGATATGCATGCAACATGGAGGGCATAAAAATTTCGACTGACCAAATTCATTCTTGGCTGCCTGCTAATGATGCCGAATTTCGTCTAGTAAGGTGGCTGCGACCAATGTTTACATGGTGGTAAATCTTGCAAACTCATTCCTTTTCATCGATTGACCTCGTGATTAATCCTCTTGGTAGCATATCATAGGCGAACCCTGTGCATGGCCGATGAGGCTCAACTCTAATAGAAGAAAGTCATGGCGACAGAACCCACAGTCCTAGTAGGCTACTGGCTTGTGATTAAACGTCTGCTATCTAATACAGCACGTGGCACAAGCAAAATCTGTTATGCACTGATCAATTCTTACTTAGGTCCAGAGGTTTAAATGATGGTTTTAGGCAAGGCTGCAGCCATTGAGCTGTGGCTCTTTACAACCCAAACCGACTGTAGGCCATGCAACCCAAACAACGTACAGAGTGGGACCTTAGACCCAATTCTAAATCAAAGCGTAAAGGCAAACATTTACTCGAACTGTTTCCATTTGCCATTAATGTTTTGACGCCCTGTTTTTAGCGCTCTCTTATTCCCTTTGGTATGATCTGCTTTGATCGGTTTTTGTGACCATCCACATTTGGTCGCGGATCGCGAGACTTCTTAAAATGGTCCGACTACACTTTACATTTTCATAATGGAAATAATAAGTTGAAGCAGACGGGAGAAAAGTGCTTAAAATTGCTCTCACATTTGCTGAATTCCTCACTGCGAGTTGTATGAATCAGTCAATTGGCGAATGAAAAGCATCAAATTTTCTATTTTGACTTCATTTGAATAAGTCGGAACAGTTGTTGCTAACGTTAAATGTCCTAGCTTATCACCCAACAACAGTTATTTAATATTTAACTACTTAACAAGCATTGGAATCAATTCTAACTTCAAATTGCATGCACAACATTTACCCATAATATATAGGTGGCACACGCCACTTGCATAACTAAGTTTTACTGTTGCTAAAATTTGAAATTAAATTGTTTTCTTGATTTTGCTCCGTATTTTTAGAATTTGGGTCTGTTAGAAATTTGAGCCCTTTCTATGGCCATGCCTTTAAGGAACAAGATTTTTGATAAATCTTCCTAGCCAAATGGAAATATATAGGAGACTTGTGCCGATTTCACATGTTAAATTAGTCAAAAGATTAACTTATTTACGAGTCAGCCATACCAAATATACTTGTAATAAATAACGAAGCAATTATTTATCCCTCATCGCCCATCTTGTTAGCTGGTACTAAGGCGTAATATATTTGCTTGACTTCATCACTCAGGTTGGCAAGCGGACAACGCTAACCATTCTCGCATCAGAAAAGGCGCCATGTGTACCTCAAGGATGCTACAGGCCCATCGTTGATTAATGGCTTAGAGGAATAAATACTTACGTAATGCTGCATTAGCGTCATCATGTTCTTGACTATGGTATGGAATTCAAAGATCTAGCGTCCTGTATTTATGAGCCGTGCTGATGGCAAAAACAAAGCTCGTGAAGTCCGTACGGATGTTTTATCGACCATTTTATGGACTGGTAATAAATTCATTGATATACTCTTTATAGACTCTTCGAAGGGGAACTTGGCCATTGTATTCCTCTACAGCTCGGGCACAACATATTCTGTCCTCGTTAAGAATATAAGCGACTCTGCTGACAAAGTAGTTCCAGGAGCAGTGTGACAAATTACACATCCCTAGGCTTTATATAGGATGCGTTGAGACAAAGCTACGGTCTACGATATTGGACGGCTGGAGGATGATAGACAAATGAGTCAACAAGATGCGACATGGTCACGTTAGTGGCGAGCAGAAAAGGTGCGTTAAGTTCCTCATCAATTGTGCTAAAGCTTAAGCTGGATTTGCACTCGTGTTAAGGCAGTTGAGTTCGTCATCGATATAGGCGACCCTTTCAACTCTCTTTAGTATAAAGTAGAGAATGTATATCTATCGGCGCTACTGCCTAACAAGCAATATATTTGTCGGAGAAAGGTATAAATCCTGTATTGCAATATATTGGTGGACTAGCTGCGTAGGCTGGGATATAATAATCTTGATGGCTAAATAACCATTAAGGAGAACGGGTACTAAAAATTGGCTTAAGCAGCTCACCTTTATTAAGGGACCGGAACAAGTTTTTACCCAGTTTTATGTAACTTCGGTCAGCCTTGATAAATGTAGGCACAAAATAAGTCCATATGCATTTTGGTTAGTACGTAATTAGGAATACTATCCTTCCTGCCGGGATACCTTAAGAAAGCATACTCGGCAAATATTCTGGTGCTAAGATTTGAAGAGCAGATTGCCAAAGCAATAAAACACTGCAAAACCAATCCAAAATGTTCAATAAGGGAAATACCAAAGGCAATCAAGATTGCGCTCGAGTACACAAATGCCTCTGGGGTGCAAGTTTTTCTATTGTGTTTTATGTGATAACCACCACCCTCTTTCAGAGAAAAATCCAGATAACACAATGCTTCTAAAGATATCCTTAAAAGGTGTGTAAGAAAGCAGGCTTTGGACGGTAGGTGAAAAGAGCATTCAACATGAAATCGGGTCCATGTTACAAATGCTTTATTACAAAAACAATGTCGGCTAAGGCCAATCCTTGTCATAGTTCATTTGAAATTCACTCAACAAACAGTTTGAATTTAGTGCGTTCCTAAGCCTTCGTTTTTGGAATCAGATACGAACCTTTACTTTAGCGTTAACGATTAGGCCCATACAATTCTGCCCTTGACGTTCGAACAGGAGCAAGTATCACCTAATCGACAAGTTCAGAACGTCCACCTAAATGACCGCGACTTCTCCACATTTGATCGGCAGATTCTGCTGCAAATCTGCGTTCAGGAAATGTGCGATAAAGCTGTTGGATAACCACCGAAAAGTTATAATTGCAATTTCATAGTGAGTGGTTATTTTACACTCTGAGATTATTAGGAAAGTGATGCAAGTGACAGAGTCTCACCAGTTTCGAAAACTCTTTCTCTCATATTACTTGCCTCTGGGAGCCTAGAAAAGCGAGTATACAGGCCATACCAAACTTAAATGTGAAACGATTGTTTAATTATTCTTCTCTGCTTGAAAACGTTTTATTTTAAATTTTGGAGGACGTTTTGTGCTAAACTAAGGCCAAGTTCGGCTTCTCGCGATTCGCGGTGGCCATGGGGGATATTGCGAACACAAAGAAGAATGGTACTTTAAGCATAGACGCTTTTGGTAGGAGAAAGAGGCTGCAATAAATCGCCTTATCAAGTCTCGTTTTGGTGATGGGCTACTTGGGACTCCGTCTTTATATCATTGCGAATGACCTAGCTCCCGGTCCTTGTTTATGGCTCACACCCTTTCAGTAGTTTGCGGACATATGGTTTGCCTTAGTATTATGTCTTCCTGCGTCTTAAGAAAAGCCACTATAGTTTTACGGTACTAAAGTCGGAAAAGTGTTCCTAGGTTTTAATGCTGGCTTACCAGGGCAGGACCATCAAACCGGCTAAAATAAAAATGAAGCCTCTTAATTTTTGACTGCAAAAAGTAATTTGACCATAAATCAGTTACAGTATGCAGGTTTTCGTCTAGAATCTGTCTCCTAGAGCTGACATTTGGACCATCGAATCAGCTTACTTTAGGACGTGAACATTGCCGTACATCTGCTCCACTCTCGTAGATCAAATGACCTGATTACAACACGCCCTGACGCTCCAACTTTGCGAAAAGTATGACAAAGGACATTCACTACATGTTATGATAAATTGCTTTAGATTTTATTTTCTATTAAAACACAGGTGGAGCATTTGAATCGTATGGCCATAGCTTCCATTTTTACTCTCTAGTCTTCAGTTATTTCCCTTGGAAAACTTCAATGGTAGAAGTATCACTGGAGAATAAAAGACCCTTTTCACGTGTGGCAATTGATTGACAATATTACTCGCCTATTTTTTGCTTTCGGTGCTTCTTCTCGGGGTGTGACAGGCCATATTTACTCAGGTTAAATTAGTTGATAAAACTCAAATTGAACAACTGAGCGGTTTGGTCAACTATTAATTGTTTGCAGATGGCGTGATTGACAAGCGAGAATGAGAATTCAGACGTTTTATCACAAATCATTTTTAGGTCCCGTTCCACTTTATAGAACTTCGATCGTCCCTTACGCAGGATATTTCGGGACAGGCTTCTAAGCGAGGTGCTGGTAGATTCTTTAGCTCAAACAGCTTTCTTTCTCTAAGCAGATAATAGTTGTCTTAATGAGCGAAAATTCTTCTTTTATTCAAGCCGACTTGATGTGCATGCAAGAGTTGGTGCAGCCAATTAGAACGCTGATCCAAGACATTTAATTAGAGATACCAGCTACTATTCATTGACATCCTTATTAGTTTTGTTGTTTAGCAAGGCAGTTGAATTTTGATTACATAAAATGTGATGGCATGGAAATAAAGCCTTGAACCTTTATCAACCAAGTGCCAGCCAGTCGGACCAAGAGCAGGAGTAGATGAAAGTTTGTCAGGTTGTAGGTTGGCAACGCAGTTCCCAGCATAGGTTACCTCTAAAAGGAACTACTGCTCCTAAATGATACATTAGTAACTTCATTCGCTAAGAAAGCAAGACTGATTTCATGTTTGCGTTTAATTTTGCTTGAATAAAGTGAATTTATTTTAAAATTACCCTATTTAAACCCCCCGCTTCGCTAAGTGGTCTATGTAGCGGTGAATTCTATTCTGTTGTCGAGTTTTCAGTGGTTGATAACACTGAAGCCACTAAACAAACGGTTCCTGCTCAGAAATGAGGCTGCTACTCAATGCATATTCCAGTAACGAGTGAGGTTCTCCACTCATTTTTGAAGAAAAACAACTGCTCAAGTGAGGCAGTTCATGCATACGTCAATGTTTTCGGGGTGAGTAAATTCACCTAGTGCTTCAACTTCCAGATTGTCGCTAAGACTGATGCATCCAGCGCCTCATCGTAGTGGAAAAGTGACGCCTTAATTAAAACAAGGGTGAATTTGAGTTGATGGTCTTGTAGTGCCCATTTGCAATCCAAAAGATTTTTCCTTTTACATGGCATGCATATCAAAGCATTCTGTTAGGTTTTGAATATTTTAGCTTTTGCATGAGTGACATAGCGTTCCAGCCGTGCTGAATCTACCTATGGTCCACCCGCTCCTTTTCTCACCTATTAAACTGATAGATTTAGACTCGTATAAGTTTGGACGTCCTCGCAAATGACACCAGTGATGCGAATAGCCATGTAGAGATGATATTTCTAATTTTCTGTCGGAGGTAACTGAACCCTTAGAGGCTGACAACGTAGGAGCTACTGAAGCTAAGGCCATGAATACCCAGTCGAACAGTACAACCTCTGACGACCGACGTCTTAGTGGTAATTTACAATCCCATGGAATTTAGTCCAAGCTTGTTTGTAGTAGGCGCATAAGGATACCTAAATCTTGAAAGAACTCACCTCCAGTTAGCATTCCTTGTTCCGAAAGTTACGCAGCTGGATATATGGCGAGATGATAAGAGGAGTGCAAAACATGAGTTATCTGATGTCGTTTTGAGTCCCAGGATTAAAATCCTTGCTTAAATCTTTGATTTTATCTGCAGTTAGGAAGTGACCTATGGATCGCATTCATTTAGTGCATATCCAGCCTTTAGCTTGTAGGGTCAGCGAATACCCAAAGCAAACTAAGCAAGCCAGTGTTATAACATTAACAAAGTCAAGAATATGCGCAACAGACTTAAAAATGTGCAGTTATATTTTTAATGGATATTGCTTGTTCTCGGTTTTGTAATGGGCTTTTAAAAGTGCTAATTTTGCACAGCGATTAACGCGATAATGACCACGGTCTCTAAAACGGCTGATATGCACCTGCATTAATGATACAGTTAGACAAGCTTATTCTGCCACGATATTTCGTTCACGCTTTCATGTTACCATCATGCCAAATTGAGGCAATCAGATCCTTTCCTTATATAACTACAAAGCGCAAGATTTCCCACCGCACAATGTGCACTGCAGGAAGATCTTAATTTTTATTAAGACAATTGGAATTTTCGGAGGCATCACTTCATCTCTTACTCCTGCGCAAACTATCACATGCAGGCTTAAGCACTAGAAAGTCGCATGATGGCAAGCTAGATGGGACAAGCCAAATGGGTAAAATATGAGGAAACATAGAGACAGAGATGGCTGAATCTACGTTCAACTGTTTTCTGGCCGCCTAATTGTTTTATAAGCAAATCTAACTAATCCAAATTTTGTTTTGCTGGCAAAGAACTGATAAGTGGCATCTGTGGTAGTTACCACTCCACACGATTTCTTCCTTCCACTCATAACTTTCCGCAAAATTTTTACGCACCAAACGACAAATGGGTCACCTTTCCCTCTGTCCAAATTGAGATCCTATGAAACAAAGTTCAAATTGTTAAGGGACAAGGACGGGTCAGAATATGCAAAGAGAACAAAATGAATTAACTTGGTGGCAAAATACGCAGAAAAGGATTTACTTTGTTTTCAATTTAAATGAGGATTTGATTCTTCTTGCCCAAAATATTCAAGATTTTGCAGTCAGAAGTTATAACCAGTATAGCCAGTCTTAATAAGCCGACGATGGTGCAGTCCATTAATATATGCCATCACAGCATCTTCGCCGAGTTTGACACCGAGAGGTTTAATCACGAATCAACTTTAGAGCAGCAGCTTGTTCTGGGAGAAGAAATAATGTTGTAAACGAAATCATAACTAATTTCTTCTTCTGTTGCAATACGGTTTAGTCCCTCTGAATTGGTTAGAGGCTACTTAAGGGGTTATTTTAGACTAAAATAAACTTGCCAACTTTGTCAAAGCTAGTTAAGGCATAGATTGCTGCGTTCAACATCACTAATGACAAGGGAATCAGCGTCTTTTTTAAACTAGAAGTAGTACATTTGAAGACTCCCAATCGAATGAAATGACATAAATTTTTGGTGGTTTGCTACTTACTGGCATTTACTTTGATGCAAAAATTGCAAACCCTTAGCATTAGAGCCTGTAAACCCAGGCGCACACTGAGTAGCTCATTCACGCCTAAATTAAAAGATCGAAGATTACGTTTGATTTGCTCGTTCAACTGCTCTACATTGGTTATTTTTGCCATTTTACATTTTCCATGCATATTCATTTGCCATGTGCATCTTCTCAGCAATAAGATTTGGAGATCTATTCCTGTGTTTTTGGCTTAAAGATGGAGCATTTGACCTACCTCTCAACGACCTCTTAAAATTCCATCTCCTTGTTTACAGGTGACATATTAATTCTGCATCAACCGACTACCTAGGGTGTGTCAAATCTCGTGGCAATCTAGAGAGACGACCGACTTTTTGGACAGCGTTAGCATCATGCATACCTGATCAAACCAATTCTGATTATGTTGCAACCTCTCGCTTTCGATCTCCAAAAATGCGCCCACTTAAACCCTGTTTTTGCAAATTAGGGGTACTTATGTCGTTCGACTTGTTACCCGTTGCTTAGAGCTGCATTAACTGTCGGCACGAGTAGGCGCTAATAAACGTCCACTGATAGATAAAGAAAAAAGGGTAAATGTTCATGTCGTGTAAAAACTACAAGATTGGCTGGATTCAAACACACATCAATTTTGGTCTAAAACATCATCACTTTGCTGGAAAATTGAACAAGCTTTTTGAGAAAAGTGCTCACTTCCAGACAAAATAAAGAGTAGGTCGAAAAGCAAAATGGAGCATGATGGGACAAAAAATGATTGAAACCAAGCTGACTAAGAAGTCAATGCCGTTGAGCAATGTTTGCAAGTAACGGTGATAGTCTCGGTGCTAGTGGCCCGGAGTCCCCTAGAGGAGGTCATCGACGATGTTCTTTCTCATGAATTCTAAGGTTCCTAATCAGTTTGAAATCCCACCGAATTAACGAGTTTAAATGATGCTGCATTAGAGAACTTAATGCTCTAAGATGAATTTTCGGAAATACCACTATTTGCATGGTAAGCAGCGGCATAAAATGCGAGCCATTTTGCATCATTCATTACCCTCTTTTTACCCAAGCACACACTAGACAACTTTTCGAGGCCCATTCCGATTTTCTGCATGCGAAGAAGCGCACTTGACATATCCCATATGTCCTGAAATAAGTTCCACAACCTTTATTTCCTCACATTAAAAGTGAACTTTTGCAGGAATTGGTATTGAGATTTTCGATGCAAGCTATGATGTGTTTACTAAGGATTCTAAAGTAAAACGCGTCCATTGGATATAGGAAGCCAAAGATGTTTTAATGTCCCTCCTATCGGAAAAAGACCAAAAGGAGGCTGACCCCAGCTTAAGCCGCTATAATATTATGACCATAAATTAGATGCGATTAAGATCGCCTTTGTCTCATTCGCACTTGCTTTTGGACTTGATTTCACAGCTGTGTACTATTGTCCAGGGCCTGCATGATCTAAGTGCTCAATTTAACTCTTTCCTACCCATCAATCCCACCCTATCAGCTTCCACTGCGCAGTTTACGCCTATCTTGATCTCTGCAATGGGCTCCACAGTTATAATTTTAAAAATTGGGAGAGCAATCATTGCTTCCTTTAATGACACGCCCAATTTTAGAGCACCCACCCCTGTTTGTTCGTTCCGTGACGGGTATTATTTTAATAAATGAACAATTTTATACCGTCTAAATGACTTTGCTTAATCAAAATTTTCATTCATCCTATCAGTTCTACGATAGCTTACTTAGCGATTAGAGTTTATCAATTCACATAGCTTAATGAAAGCAAGGCCCTGCACTAGCGAAACTGTTTGGAAAGTCTTGACATTCTACCATGGATCACATGCAGGTAAGCTGCAAGTGTATAGTTAGCAAAGGAAAATATAGCTTTGTTCGGTTTTTCACCGGTTCATGCACACATCTAGAATTTTGCAACTGCGAAAGGAAATTAAAAATGTTTGCAAATTTCAAAGGTTACTTAAAGATTCAGAACGGTCAGGGAACTGGTATGCACAGATCCCCACGTGGCCACCAGGATAGGCGAGTCGCAGCAAATGTAAGGATGATCTGGCATTGCCAAGGTATTGCTAACATGTAGTAGCGATTTTTATTTTCACTCATCGCACGTACAAGTTGCTGGCATTGTGCCTTAGGTGATCAGTATGTAGTAGTGAGTAACTATAACCCCCATTATAACAATGGGTTCCAGGGTTCCCAGAAGGCATCAAGAACAGCATGACACAGTAATGGGATGTCTGATTGGTTGGTCACCCTTGGAGCATTTAAAGTGTCTAAATGCTTCAGGCGAGACGACAGCAACAGTGGCCTGATTAAAAAAAATCTTCTTAAGTAAGTTTAAGCACACTTGTCTGTTTAAGGTCCTCAATTTGGTGCAGCCCAGCATCTAGAGTGTCAAATATGTGTGACACAAGTAGTGACGTTGTTAAATGGCAAGTTTGGTAAAGTTTTATGAAATTTCACTGCGGACCATTAGGTTGTTTTTAAAATGAAACGCTTAGTAGAATGCAATGAAGT
The DNA here is from genome assembly GCA_001870725.1 of Taenia solium. Taxonomy (NCBI): domain Eukaryota; kingdom Metazoa; phylum Platyhelminthes; class Cestoda; order Cyclophyllidea; family Taeniidae; genus Taenia; species Taenia solium. The sequence continues at coordinate 50,691 of MIEF01011088.1, read as the reverse complement.
AATATATATGCTTAGGGAAATTGGAATTGAATGCATTTCAAAAAAGGGATTCCGTTGGAGCTTAAAACCATTTCTTCACATCTCATCTTATGGAACATTCAGCTTCAAACTGTTTAATCTATACCTGGCAAGGTGTATAACTAATGTCAACGTAGGTGGCAGGCCTCACATGTTGGATGAGTTAAAAGGAGCTCAGAGGACAGGGATGAAGTTAGGCGGTACTCATATCCCCGCCACTTCCTCCCTCTATCCCGCCATGCCCAAAACTTTTCATGAGTGCATTTTGCAATGGTATGATTCGTGAGATCATCTCGCGTGTGGTCTATAGGAATTGAAACTATTTTACTGATTGACTAACTCTGAATGTGCATTAATCAAAAAGTTTACATCCCGTTTAGTTAAAATAAAATGGCTGACCCTAAGTAGGGGTTTATTTACAGTGAAAGGTTACCTAGGTACACCGCCAAATCCAACACACAGAGACACTCAAAGCAAGCGAAGAATTGTTTAATGAGGCTGAGGACTATTTAACTATGTGTGGCAGACAATTAGGTAGAAGATCAATTAAAGACCTTCGTTAGACACTGGCCTCCTCTCACCGACGCACAATTTAAAATGAAATCGATTCATGCCATAGATGAAAAGACATTAACTGAATCCAAAACCTTTGCATGGATAGGATTCAAATACTCGGCTTCCACTACAACTTCCTTACTCGATTAAGGCATGAACGAAGTGTCTGAATGGCAGCATGGACGCATCACCATGAGGAACCTTTGGGAAGCGCCCACCGTGACTTCTCTAAATGTATCCTCACAGCATTTATGATCGCCAACAGCGACGCTGGCGCAGCGGATAAGAGTGGTTTCTTTAAGTTTGATAGACCAGAATCATGTCACTGCTTACCTTCCCAAAAATTCAATGGGTTCATAAACCAGAAAAAATGTAATGCGCTAAAATACTTTTACCTCTGCGAACAAATGGGTTCGCTCAAAATAAGGGAGAGGCGATAATGCTACTTCTACCCCAAAATCCGCCTAGAATCTCAATGATAACCCCTTATGATTAAGAATTAACCACTAAGCCACAACTTTCCTAAAAAGATTCCTAGCCAGCTTTTCACTTTAATTTAAGTATCTCACAATTTATTTTCATTACAAATCACCCAAATTAGTTCCTTATTTTGAGCAATCCAAATTTAAAATAAGGCATATCAAAACTAATTTTGGTGGCTTCATGCTCCAATCTGGAATGCACTATGTAGTTGTAATGTTGCTCAACCATTCGCTCTACTTAAACACTGCAACCAAGACTCCTACCTTTCATCTATATTTTGGAAGCCTTAAGATTGGTTAGCCATGCCGCCCTTCATGCATTTACTAAATACGGGATAGAGGGCATAACTAACCTTGAGATGAAGTCATCCAGACCACTGCAATTCAAGACAATTACTTACTTCGAGTCAGATTCATGGTCTGTGCTGCCAATCTAGTGTGGCCTAAGAACATTGTCACCAGAGCAGTCATTTAGTGAAGGGCGGACTTCATTGAGAACTTGGAAATGGGTTTTTTATAGTTTATGCCCAATTTGGTACAGAACATCTCTACCTGGGCTCTATCGTGATTGTAGAGAAGTAGAGAGGGTTCGAGTACTTACATAAGTGGCATCTATTGATGGTTTATAGAGACCTTGTAGGACACCGAACTAATATAATTGCCGGAGGAGGGCGTCCCCTTCAACACTACTCCTAAAAAATGTAAATTATTAAATCAGCAGAAAATTAAGCATGCTGTAAGTAGTCATAATTTTCTGTATTTTGGGTTGTTTGCAGAAAATGCAAAATAGGTAAGTCATGGTAAATATTTCCTTGTGAAACTTGACACTGCGTTGAGGGTCACATGGTTGGTTGGGAGGTTGGTTGGCAACTTACCATCTTACCACACTAAGTGATGTCTTCCTCCCCAGTCAATTTATTGGGGAGATAAAGAAGGAAATATGTCACATAATCGCTCAAAAATAGTTTAGTCTATAGATGTATCCTGACGGATCTCATAGCCACGATACTATTTAGACGTGATATCAAATCCCAGGCAAAGGCAGCTAAATTATATGGTTCTTGCCTTAAATCCACTGGACCTCTTTAAATCTACGATTTAATCAATGCATACAAATAAATAAAAAATTGCTATCTTTGGCATTTTTCGAATTTAGGTGAGTGAAAATATGTAATAGTTGCATTCATCTATGTCAAGCCACAAATGAAAATAGGCATAAAATTTGATGGATGAGCAGCTCATTCAAACAAATTCTCATAAACAAATTAAATTAAACCCATAGAGCGTAATAGACGAGCTTAATTTTCCCTAATTTGGCCATTTGATTTGTTTACATCAAAAGAAAGCTCTGACTGTATAAACCTTCCTAATAGGTGATTCTATCTAGCACTTCGGCATAGTAAAGCAAAGGAGTAAACTTGGTTTACCTGACTTTATTTTATGCATGCAACCGCCAGTAATAATAACTTTTGGGACTTTCAACTTATAGCATTGGAGTATATTATTAATTTAAATTGTTTTACTTGCCCAAAAGCTGACTAGACGTTAAGAGCCGTATAATTTTCTCACCAAGTTGACCTTGTGATAACATCTATTAAAAAGCATTGAAGGTCAAATCAAAAGAACGAAGTGGGTATTTTTATAAGCGTGCTTTCTTGACAACTTATCTTCACCTATTCAGCTGCATTTTTCATCTCTTTCTTTGTCTCGTACTCTTACTCTGTGAGAAATTTGGTTTTTAACAATTTGGTAGCAATGGAGGCCTTGTTAATTCGTAAAAATTTACCGCTTCCACTTTTCGCAAAAAAAAATCCGATGCCTACTCACACCTTTGCAAAGGCCAAAAGTAATTGTCCCATCCGAAACGGAATGGATTTCTCGAAAGAAGCACTGTTCCCCATGGAGTTTTCTTACACCGCCCTTTAGGAAAGAACTTCAATGCTGAAAAGTAAGTGCTTTTCGCTCTACGGCTTCTGACTTCTTAGTATTTTTACATCCATCGGTCTGATACTTTAAAAAAAATTAAGTGTGGCTCGAATGTTCTTCTAGTGCTATGCTTACTTGAGTTGGAAACGATCGAATTTTCGGAGTGGTAATTTTCACACCACCTAGAGGGCTGTTGCTCACCGGTGGGATGCAATCAAAAAGAGGGACTTTCAAAGCACTCACTATGGCTCCCTTAAGCGCATTTTCTCGGTTTCATTGGATGCTTAAAAGCCAGGTCTATAATTGTGCAAACTATAAGAATGTTCTTATTCGCCTTAGCAACCATTTTGCAAGTCAGTGGAAAAAATTTGTGTTAAATTTAATCGGATTGTGGTTTAGGACCGCACAACCACCGCCCACGCAATTTACCTTCTAGCTGCTCCAAAGTTAGTACGTAGTACACGTTACGCACTGTAGAGGAAAAGCAATAGCCGGAAATTCGGGCTTTTAGGCAAAAGCAGGTAGATGTTGCTACATTAGTGTGTTCCTTTTTGAGATGTTTAGGAACTAAAGGGTAACTTTTGGCTGCCATTTTACCACTCAGACTTGCAAAATTTTAAGCACTTTAAGCTCCTTCGTGGCACTTCCTTTGAAAGCATGGCCTATGGTTTATGCTAGTCCACAATTACGCCATTTTACAGGTCTGCGAATCGTTTTCTGTCGCTTCAAGAATAACTTAGGGTGCGGCATTGGTGGTAGCTTGACGTGATGTAGGAGGGTGCAGGAATTTACTACGTATGGTCAGACGATAGGAAACGAAGTCTAACTTTGGAAACTATTACAGTTCTATTGTTGAGGAAAGGCCACCAACAACTGAGGCGATGTTAGCATTTTGTATCTGTGAGCCATCTAGAGTAGTTTTTTGCAGAGTTGCTTGCGGGGACCCAATGTAGATGCCAATTACATAAACGCCCAACGCACCCTCTAATTATCTACACTTTGATAGGAGCCGCAGAGAGATATCGCTAGGTAGTACTAAAGCGAATGCAACTTGGTAGGAGGGAATCAATGCAAAGCGCTATTTACCCTGTTACAATTGTAGGATTCGACTTTATCAAATGACCAAGATTTTGATGCTTGTTTTTACTACCAGCGATAGAATTATGTGACGATCTTCGCATCCTAAGTTCTGTAATTCAGATTTCCTACAGTACGGAACTCCAGATTTAATATGAACCACTTAGGAAATCATTGTTTCACCGCGAATTAGCTGCGCTATTCGACCAGCAAGCATTTAATATGGGCATTTTATAGTATATCTGAATTTAAGCAACACAAATTTACGTCGATTCATATAAAAGCGTCATGCCACTTCACAAAAGGAAGTAAACCAGGTTAATGACCTAAACAGTTGAGTTCTTATTACCTGCTTCAAATGTTAACTCACATTTTACTAAAGATTTTGTTCTAAGACTGCCCCAAGTAAAGGACGCCAAAAGCAAACAAATTTTCAATGCACTGTTAGTTTCAAATAGACACAAATGAAGTTCTGGACGATTTATAAGGCTGGCTTAGCAAAATCATCAATTTATCTCCAAAATGACTCATCAATTTAACTTTTTAACGACAGAGGACACATTTTGCTATTTTGGCCAGCCGAATCGAGCTCAATGCAAAAAAAGCTTGGGATATTTGCTTGCTACTCCTTCTTGAATGGCCAGTTTGAGATTTGGATGAACCTTGTAACTGAGAAGGCGACCTACGTCCTTTTAGAAGTGAATAAACTCTCCTTTTTAACGAAGAAAATTGGGTAGACTGGACCGAGACCAGGGTTGAGAATGTGGGCTACACATTGCACCTTGCTTCAGGAGGCACGTCATTTATGAAATTCGTTTCCACATTGCTACAACATGCAGTCCACTTTTTCGGGCACATTCATAATGAAAAATAAGGCAACAATTGTGTTACACAACCACTCGCTCATTAGTTTGGCCTATAAGCGAATCTTATGCAATATAAATTGAACTTGCAATAAAAAACACTTCGCCTGCTTTAAAAGGTAAGCAATATCAAAACTAGACATCAATTGGCCTCTAGGGTTTCATCACAGCTTCCCAATAGACATAGGTAAAAGAAGGAAATTTCATTGCCTTTGATGTTTTTATTTTACTTCGGAAAGATGGGTTAGAAGTGGCAAAAAGAAATTCACTGAAAGCAACATCAGTTTTGAGCTACAAATAAAGAAACAGCCACGGTGAAGCCCCAAGAAAGAAATAGTGTATTTCTTAGCTTGCGGCGAATGGGTTCTAGCTATTTAATTCCAAAAATCTTCGAACCGGTGTTGGAATAAATATTTTATTCTTCAAACTTTGTACTTAAATGCTTCTCATTTTCTGCTTTTACCGACATAAGCACAGGAGTGAGTCTCCCAATCTGGGCTTCAAATAAGCTGATAACAAATAGCGACGCACAGATTCACCCAAGTCATTACCAAACATCAGGCTAGACTTTAGTTATGTAAGGCTTCGCCTAATCAATTGCATTTCTTCATGCATAGAAAAGGAAACTTAAATCAAGCTGATGTCTTTACTTGTGCACTCACAAGAACCATGCAAAATTCTCTCTCATTTTACGTGCACTAACTGCTGCGATCAGCTACTTCTTGACAGTTTCCATTTTGTTACAGGTTTCAAGACGAGAAGGGCAATCCTACTATGCGTAGCATTTAGTTGTAAACTAATAAGGTACGGGCAGTAGGTCAGAAAGCATCGAAAATTCTCCTTACTTGCGCAGGCTGCTATACTTCAAACTACGCGAAGCAATCGAAAGACACTAATTTAGCAGCGGTATTTAAAACAAGATTCGGTTTATGCTGAATAAAACTAGGATACTTTTTGGACCATTACATTGCTAAGCATCAGTCATTCGTTATTTATCTATTTGATTAAAATTTTAAAACGATGTTAATTTCATATTTTGTGAAATAAGTCCCCTTTTGCTTTTGGTGGTAATCGGGATAATGCGCGGCTACTCATGAGTAGTGTAGCGTCCCGAGACTCCCTTTAAGGTAAAAGAAGGCATAGTATTGGGGCGGAATATATATTCTGGAAACAGAGGGCTTGGGGGCTGTTGGCACGGCCCGTAGGCCGGCCAACCGGCTAGTACAAGATGGCCACCCAAGTGACCGAAACCGGTAGTTCGAACAAACAAAGTATTACAAGTAGATAGCCTAGCCTGCTGCTGATTTATTAGTAACTTTTGTTTAAAGCCTGATCCGTTTCGTTTCAGACACTGCACTTTGCTGCAAAAAGCTGGCTCCTTTTAAAGTCGTGCCGAAAAATTTTTATGACTATTACGCATCAAAAGTCGATGAAGGGACATTCAAGCTGCTTTTGAAGGCTAATTTATGAAATTGGCACTTGACCTGCAAAAAGCTATATAAAGCCGACTCTTTAATGACCAAACAACACTCAATCGCTTCAATTGGCCAAATTTGTTGGATTGCACTGAGGCATACGATACCTGTTTGATCTCCCTATTTCCAGTGGCAAGTGGTTGATATGGATTAGTCTCGTGTCTTTAAAGGAGTAGACTAGCTCACCCCTCCTCCTAAAGATTTGCTTCTTAGCAGGAGCCTACACATCCTCTACACATGGCAAAGATAACAAAGTCTTGCTCAGTAACGGGAACAACACAGCTTTGACTCTAAAATTCGTGAGCAAATTGATAGATATTCTTCCAAAACGCGGACGATCATTAGTAAAGCAGTTTCATAAACTGCTGATGATGTGTGAAGGCACCGATACAGCTTTGAATAATGCTAGTTAGCTAGGAAAGTGTTTAGGATAGAGTTTCCTGTTTTTAACGAATCCGCTAGGCTACTAGACTCTTAGGTTTCAAGACGGATCCATTCTCCTCGTTCTAGCAGGTTTACATTCCCATGGCCTGCCTTGGACTTGCGGTAGATGAATGGACACTCAAAGTGTTGCCCGCTCCATATTGACTTGTTTGGTGGCAAGTCACTGTAGATAAACTTAAACATTGCCTAATCAGTTGCCAATTCGCGACGCAGAGACTGGCACGTATAATGGAAAACACTTTTCTGGCACTAAATCTAAAGTCGAGCTAGGCAGCCAAACCAAAGGTTTGATAGCTTTTGAAAGAGGCTGTGTTTGTGCAATCATTTTCATCCCTGCATTAACTACCGAACGATACATCTCTAGAGATGCTGAAAAATATGAGGTATTTGGCGATGCCTTCAAGGGTCATGTATTGATGGGATGCCGAATAGCAAAGTCTTGCTTTTATTCCTGTGGTGTGGCAACTGCGGTTTTCGTGTCCTTTTTTCTGCCTGCATGACATCCTCATGATATCTATGTGGACGATTAACTGACTTTCCATAATGCCATCATCAGAAGGGACTTGACATCTAAAATGTTAACGGAGTGTACATGACGCTTGTTGTATTCAGTAAAGGTAATAAATATTTTAATGGAAAGTTCCACATTGATTGGTGTTCTTAACCGTTTTTGGCTAAATTCTTCTTCCAAACGCATCAAGCAGCATAACAATTCAAAACCATATTGATTTTTTGACGTAAAACCAATGGAAAGGAAGGATATACGAAGTGACACTGCAGAGTATGCCCAATTTTACAATAAAAGTCACAGACCTGGTGACATTTTAAATGATTCTTTATGTGCGTTTATGATCTACCAAATACTTTTGTGTGGTACTAGCGTGTCTTTCACCGCTCTTAGGTGGATAAAGAATAAAGAACTGCGTACTTGTGAAAGAATTTGTTTAGGCATGAAAAAGGTTTTGTAGGTCATTGAAAATTTTCTAATAAAGTTGTCGACGTTCTGGCAAAGCAAGAAACGTCTTATTAGAAGCCTTCGTTCAATTTACACCATTTAAGACCATTCGATCTCTACTTGACTCTAATCAGTCATTGAAGCAGCTTTTGGACAAGCAAGACCAAAATAATTGAAGATTACTCTCACCATTGGGAGTAGTTATGATAGTAATGTAGTCAAGTGGTTCAATTTAGGTAAGAAATGTACAAGAACTTGCTAGCGGCATGAAAATTTTGCGTCCATTTTTACGTGCTTCTTTTAAGGAGTATTATAGAACAAGTAGTGACAATCTGAATCGATTTGCTGCAAAGAATCTGTAAAGCCTCAATGCAGCAGATTTATGTCTACAGCAAAACGGCATTTTGTCGACAAGGTCAGGGAAGTTTCATTAACTTGTGTGCCAAGTAGCCGTTGTGAGAAACGCTTGAAAGTGCAAAATGCACAATTTTTCATGCTTAGGGCACTCTTGATCTCCTTTTCCTAATCGATAAAGGTGCATCCATAAAGGGCAAATCGGTTCAGTCGCAAAATTCTGCCTTGTGAACGTACCCTCGTAGTTAGATGAATAACAAACCGCCTTATTAGTGCCGTCAGAGCTCTGCACTGCCCAAAAAATTGGTGCATCCCATATCATTTGCTACTCAAGATAAAATGCCGGATACGCCTAAGACGGACATGTTCGATGTTCATGTTCAATATTGCTGCCCGTTAGTGAAGAGATAAAATTTGCAGACTCGTAACAGAAGGACAGTTAGGGTCATACATCCTTTTGACTATTATTTTAGTCCTATTTCCTGCAATGCCCATAGTTAATGCAGTAAAGGGCCGAGTATACGATGAGTAGCAAAACAATCAAATCTGCCCCTTTTACCCCAATTTTCGAATCGAAGTGTCGTTAAATGTATGCAACTAACGCAGCTAACCATTATTAGATTAAGGAATACAGAGTTGGGAGAAAATAAAACAAAGTCGAAAAGTCTATTCCGATTGTATAATTTGCGATATTTTAAGCCCTAACCATGATTGTGGCTATGCAACCATGATCTTTGTTTTTCTGACGTTCTGTTTTGCCATAACTCTGTTGTCTTAGGGACTACGCCCATATGCTGCTTCTACATAGGTAGCTGATGAGGCCAATGACTGTATTCGGAACGCCTTCTTAACTACCAATAAAAATGCTCATGAATTGCTAAGATAGTGAGTGATAGGAGCCAGTACTGACGTCTTAACATGGTTTACATTATTCAATACATCGGACTACAGCACCTAAGGAGGGCTTTATGGCCTTTGATTAAATTAACTATTTGCAAGGACGGACATATTTGCACCATGCACTAAACATAAAAAAGCAGTTTTCAGCCCACAGCATCGGCTTGTCCCACTGCACATTTAAACCACCTAGTGAAACTCAAAATCCTTAGCTTCCGAGAGAAACAAAACTCAGTATAGGAAGGAACTGCATAAGGAATAAAGTTTTAGCAAAAGCCAGTGTGGAGAGCCATCCACGAAGAAATGCTGGGAGTTGGTGCATAGTGAACACAGATGCTGCCAAAACATTTTGCGATAAATAAGATTCTGTGCTGAAGCAGCCAACTGTGTTAACGGGAAATGTTGGAGTTTGACTTTGATGCACCAAATTTTTCCTGCTCATGCACTGCATGAGGTCAGCCAAGTTTGCTCACACCATTCGTTCGCCCGTAATTAAGATATCCTAGTCTCTTCCCTTCATAAAAAGCTGGAAAGATTATTCCTATTGTGTAACGTCATAGCCGGAGCATAATATAGCTGCTGACATAACTTTTGTTTCTCAGCACCATATCTCATTGCCCATTGAGAAGCCATATGCACACACAATAAAGGAGTTGGGTTGGGGGCGGGGAGAGATACTGGAGCGTTAGAAATGCTAAAGAGGTTGAGCTGCTATGCTGTAAGCATAAAGCCACTGGCACAGGAAAAGGCCTTTGGTCTACTGCATAGCACATTGCCTCTTCTTTCTCCTGTTAGATGTGGTTTTTTGTGTCTGAGTGCGGCAGCAAACAATTTGAAATATCCTAATTATGCATAAATTTCGAAAATGGTGTTTTTGTAAGTCTTAGAGGAGAGTAAAAAGAAATTGAATCCGTCTGACAACATAGGATACTTTAACAAATTTTCTCTGCCACTTGACAACAAGCCTTTTTTGTCCAATCTCACATCCTATCTATGATTATCCCATAACAACGGTGTTTACAGGGATGCTAGTGACGAAAGGGGAAAATAATTAGTTGCAAGATCAAATGGCACAGCCCAATTTCATTCACCACCCACCCTCATCGGTGATTCAACATGGCTTAACCAAAGATCAACTCGGCCACTAGCTTTGAATTAATGAACGGCCATATTTACCCGGTCTTTTACCTCTAAGAGCACATTGAGCTTATTTTCGTCCCTTCTTTGCCGCATGTTTAGCTAAATTTCCATATGATTTCAACATGATCCCAATGCATCCTTAACTGCCACTTCAAATAAACTGCTACTTAGTTATCAATCTAAGATATATAGAAAATTCGCTTCTATGCCTAAAATTTAGCTACTGGAAGTCCTCTCACTCCAAATTGACAACAATTCATTGTGCGTCAACAGTATCAGAGTTGAAAATTGCAAGACGAGTCACATTCCGCTATTTGAGACATAGTGAAATAAATCAGTCCAGACGTGGATATATCAAGCCAATGAGATGACGGGGGTGTTAGTAGCTTAGGTTGCTCGAGAATACCTTCGAGGTAACTTGCAAATGAATTAGAAGCAGCAGCGATAACAAGGGCATCATCTACACTACACTGCACTGCACTGCCAAATTCCAAGTATTCATCCACATTGCATTGTGTATTTCCATCTCACCGACTGCAACTTCAAGCAATTAATCCACATGACACCACGGCTTTCGCACTCACTAGCTGCAACCTCGAGGCTCTCCTCCGCAATTCACTGCCAACTTCGCCCTCACTCACTGCAATTTCCAAGTCTTCTCCACTCCACACTGCCCATTTCACCTTCACAACCTGCTACCTCCACGTTCTTCGCCACAATTCGCTGGTAGTTGCGCTCACCTGCACCACCACTTCGAAGTCATCATCTGCACTACACTACACTTCACTGCACTGCCAAATTCCAAGTATTCATCCACAGTGAGGAACAAAACTGATCCCTATGTTTGCCGCTTTAAAATCATCTTTAATGTGTGTTGATTTTCATTTTTTGTAAATACAACTTAAACACGAAGGTATTTTAATTTAAAGTGACAAAATTTGGTAAGGCTTTAGTTGGCATTAGTGCGAGCAATGAAAAGAGAAGTGGCGATGGTTCTGGTGTTTCAACATCTACTCGAATGTCTGCTCGCATTTTTTGTTTTACCAACATATAACTGCATCGCCTACCCAATGTTGACTTCTGCCGGATCCCAAAACATGAGAAAATTTTGAAATTTTGCTTTGCAATTGTAACTTGCGCATTTTAGGCATTTAAGCAGTGCGAATTCGTTGTTTGCCAAACATGTTCTAATCCGCTGTGCAATAATGTTAATTTTGATTTTGTTTCATCAAAAGTCGTCAATATACTATCATGACTATCCAATATTACATTGTGTCAGTCTTTCTTGAGTAGGAAATTTGTTGGTGACTCTTATATTAAGGAATGATATACATTAAAATAGTTTCCAGGTGTGATAAAATTATCCATATGATTTTTCATCATTGAAGGAAGCATTAGGCGTTGTCACGAAATCATTCCTACTTCCATACAATAACTCCAACCTTTAGTGTGTCCACTCTATAGATCCAGGCACTGACAGCTCATGGCGCAGCGTATCTTTTCTTAACTTCCGTTCGGAACAGCTGAGAACGTCCTTCTTCCATTTGCTAAGAAATACGCAAATGCGTTGCCAATCGCAGATCTATGCACGTTCGTTGTGGGGTTGCGGTGGAAGAAATACCTATTAAATGCTTCATTACCTGCTCAGAGCATACCATTTCCTAGTTCTGACCACCAAATCAAGTCCTACTTCATCCTATTCAAAGCCCAGCTAGGCACTTCTTTATGCTGTAAGTTCCAATTCTTCCTTCTGTTCAGCAGCAGGTGAACAATGCTGCATCGTGATTTTAAAGTAGTCATCTAATATGATTTAGCATTGTTTCGAGGATAAAGCTAACTACCTTACGGAGGCTTATAAGATAATGTAATATTTTCTCCATGCGATTCTAAATGCAAAACAAAAGTGCTATGCATGTTTTATGCAGTACCACCCACATGTCAGATAAGACTACAAATTTTCGCGTATTTACAACACCTGTGAGATCACAGTCTCCTCCATTATCTGTTATCTCTATATTTTCCATGTTAGCATTCAAGAAATTTTGCTTTATTTATTGAATGTTTTCCTCCTGCTTTCTATGTCTTCAATTAGGACGAAAAGGGAATAAAGGGAAGTTTATTTGCAACAGCATCGCAGGAAGAGAAAGGTATGCCTTTTGCTCTCCCCGTACTTCTTCTCTCCAGGGCATATCGAATATCATTCGTGACGAGCGTAGCACAACATTTCTCCTTCAGTAACTGCTGGAGAGCTTCACGCTGTCCTTCCAATTGTAATACAGTGACCTAATTTGCCCAATTACTAGACATATGCCTGGTTTTTTGCCACTTTAAGGTGAAGCATAAGCCATTCATTTGAATGCTCATAGTTAAAAAAAATTTTTCCTCAGAATTTTAAGGAGCTTGAAGAGGGGCGATAAATTACCTGACCGAACCTTGGCAACAGTGTACATGCGACTGCTAAGAAAATCCGGGTAGAATGTATAGGCGTGGCAAACTGTTTCTTTTTATATAAGATGAAACCTATGGCTGGTTGTGATGGCTCAAATCTTTGCAGTAGGATTTTTAGTTACCCTGCTATTCAAGACAGGATTGCGCTAAGAAATATTTGGCTAAATATTGGTACTATAAAAAGAAAAAAGGCTCCTTATAAATTCTGGCCAAGTACCTACATGAATGGGATGAGAAGGGCATGAGGGGTGCGACCGAATCCCTTCAAACCTAAGGTGGTTCCATTTGTGATCATTAAACGGTAAAACCAATGGCAGACGATGTCTCCATTTGGTCTTGGTAGTCTGTCATCTAGTCAGCGCTTACTGGTGATAAGAAACCAGTACCCAGATTTATCTCTTGAGAAATAATCGTAATATTAGCTGAAAGGCAACGAGATGGCTGAAAGGTCGTGCATTCAATTGAAAACGCTCAGGACAAACAGTGAACAGTTAAATGTCACATTTTAGAGCCAGTTAAGCCAAAAGTGAGTTGACATTCGTTTTTACTTAAATTTGCGAATTATTATGTCCGATTTTATATTTTACCAAGTTTTATTAGATCGCTTTAAGCAGTACCCAGATGCACATAGAAGACCTTTTGTCCATCTGCTTCTTAGAAAAAACATGGTGGTTGCTAAATCTGCTATAGTGTCATGACTTTTAGCCGACTGAACTATCCAGCGCTGCTTCTAGGCAAGATAAGCTAACTAGGGCAAAGATGCAAATGCTTCTAAATTAGTCGCAACTGAGTTGGAAGAATAAAACTCGGGTGATTTACCGGAAAAGCGTTTGTACTACATCCCCGCCAATGGGCTAAATATCTAACTTCATCACTTTTAACAAAAAAAAACTAATCTTAGAGGATCTGTTCGTCAGTCTTGATTCACACTCCTTTTACGTCGTCTTCGAGTATAACTAGAACGAACTGGCCAAGCACATGCCTACGAGATGGAAATTGCATATAAAGTCCGGAGTACCAGTTGGTGAAGACTAGATTATCGTCGGTGACCATTAGATTTGGTAAATTAGATTACCGTGGATTAGGCCAAATCATTTGAGTTAAAAAATGGTTAGAATTAGAGAAGCGTGGGTTTCGGTTCATCTAAGCTTAGCCAAACATACATAACAAGCGGAATTAACAGATAGCCAAATTAAAGTTTAGGAGAATATGTCGCCCTATATTGGTTTCCAAAAGGAATGCTGGCAGTGCTGCATTTTTTGCAATAATTAACAAGGCACATTATAAATTCTTGATATTTTGGAGCCATTGCAGGCACCCGAAATTATAACCGTTTTGCAGAACCTGCCTTTGACACCACCAGTAGACAATAAAATGAATATGCATAGGCTTAGTCCTTACAAATACCTCAGTTATATTCAAAAATACGTCGAGCATAAATGCCATTGAATTTTAATCAGAAAACGGGAAGAGAACACGTACTCCGTGGAACTGACTTTACAAAGTGGGTTCATACCAGCGAGTTTTCAGCATTTATAAGTACATCCACTTTGCCTTGAACGCCACTGCTTGCCTTTTTAAGGGCTAAAAATCTGAAGTGATAAAAACTTTTTTCCGCGGTGATGTGCATTCCATGCCGGCCCGATCAATGGATATAAAAGATGGCTTAGGATGGCTTATGATAGTGTGGTCCAGTTTTGGTCTCTTAACAGCCCAGTCCAATTATGAAAATTTTTTAGATCAAACAGTAACTTGCAGCTTTCCCATGGCCTGTCGTTTCATTTGTACGCCAGTAAAATTGAGTGCACACTAAGTGGGCATATTTAATGGATATGTAGTTTGGAAGGCTGCAGATCCTTTGCAGTTCGTGAGCAAATCATCTTCACCTATAATTATACGTAATTTTTCTATTGCTCTTCTAACACAAATCTCTTTGAATGCTGCTATGTAATGGGCTCTAATGGAACTAGGCTCTAATGGCTCTAACGGCCTAATGGCCTAACGGTTGGTAGATGAGACAAATATCTGGGTGAGTCAGCACGTGAAAGGGTGGTCAAATGATGGGGTGGAAGAAAACTGGCTAGCTGATTGGCTATAACAGCAGTGAATGGTAATATCACTAGGCATACTAAAAAGGACGAATGATTGGATGAAATAACTGTGAAACAGCAAGACACGATTAAGGCTGCGTCATTTCACCACGCAGCAGTCCTCAGCCACTCGCCTCGGTGGATAAGCCAAAGATTCAAATGGGATAAGCTGACTAGATTAGCAAGCAAATAAGCAAAATAATCGGTGATGGTGGGGATAGTGCATATCGAGAAGTGACAGGATTGAAAAAAATGTAACTGCTTGCTTGAAGAGAACTACTCAATGACAAATGAATTTTACACGAAAATGTGTTTGACAAATGAGAGAAAGGAAATTAAATTGGATTTCTGAGCAGATGGTAGACCGGCTAAGGGAAAAGCGCAGAGTCGAGCGGGTTAATAACTGCGCGGACGGAGGCAACAAAAGTTGGACAGTTGATTAACAAACCAAATGGAAGGATTAATCCTAGCTTAAAAACAGACACTCACCAGACAGTTGAGTCAAAGGTCGAAAGGGTGTTAGAGTAAATACGTAGCACCATGTGACTTCTGGTACCCTCCAAAACCATCAGAGGGAGCACGGCCTTCCATTAGTCTTGACAAGGTGCATCGCTTGTTCTTTCACTGCTCCCGCACCATAATATGCATCGTCAAGGAATTGCTTACAGCCAACTTTTTAATGAGAAATGGCTTTTGCATTCCATCATTGATTGAGCATACTATCGGCTGCCCTTACGCCGGATCCCAACTGATCATGGTTACTTAAGAAATGGGACATTACAATGCGTTGTCCATCAGGAATAGCCAGCCAACAATAAAATATTTAAGGTAAGGAGCTATCCAAACTATATACTTCGAAAGAGTATAATAAAGATATCCTTTGAATCTAGCGAGCGTTGTTCATTCTGTAAAACAGTTCAGGAACCCCTCCTGCTATGGCACAGGTAGATGGAATAATTTTTAACTCAGCAATGTAAAGAGAAGAGAAGGGTCTCTCCCGTATCATCACCCACTGTATTCTTGCTCATATGTCTCGAAGAGGTGGTTGTCTGTGGACAATTGCATGATTAGATGTTGGAATGACAAGTGGTAATACAGGCAGCGCGAAGTACTACTTGACAAACACGCATGCTCACACAGGATGCTTACCACCGGATCCCGTGAAAAGGTGTGGCGGGATTATACCGGCGCACTTAACACGAATATGAAGGCAACAGCATGACTTGACATACCAGTTCCAAGTCAAATTTGGCCATACAAAATTGCACGGTGACGAAAGCAGCTAAAGTAGACTAAGAGATTTCGCTGAATGCAGACATTTGGTGTTAAACGTCCGCTAGCAGAATATTCGACTTTAAACGTTCCAGGATAGTTTTAATTTGGTTTGTTCGGATATTTAAACCATGCAATCACCAAGTAAACGGAGGGAACTTGGAGTGTTGTCAATTTCACGTTTAAAAATATTCACAAAACTAATAATCACCCTAATTTACTGCTTCAAATAATAAATGAAAAAAATTGGGAACACTAGGGATGGTATACCTTTCCCCATTGAATGAATGATAGCATTATACGCGCACTTTTCTTAGCGATGCTTGTGCTACCCTCGAGTGGCCAAGCGAAGGTGCAAGGGCTGTTGTTAGCATCAGTGACCCATCACAGACACTAAATGGGTTGTTTACGACAGTAGCTGACAATTTGTGCATAGCTATTGCCTTTGACTCCATTAACTAGTGAGAAACAGTGAAGAAGGCAGCCCAGAAACTGCAACTGCTGGCACAAAATTGAAAATGGAAGCAAACTTTCTTAACAATTCCGATTTCAACTGCACCTCTCGCTACTGACTGCACTGCAAAATAAATAGTCATTTATTGATAAATGGAAACGAAATGTAGGTGTTGAGGCATTTAGCCATTTTCCCTCTTTCTGAAACTAGTTAGTAATCGCCTCAGTAGTTTTGCTAGGTGTTTTTATTTCGTATAAGTAGTTAAATGCTGTCTTAGTCGCCTCTGTTTTATGCGATCGTATATTATTACAAATTCAAGAGCAGGTCTTTTTGAGCATGTAATGATGAATTAACGCGGTAGGCCTCATTGGCGGCCGTTATTTGGTTTCCGGAAGACCAATAAAATCACACGCACATGGAAGCGAAATGCTGGGGGGTAAAGGGCTCTGAATCTGTCAGTATGAAAGGCAATCAGAGCAAAGGGATGCGATCGCTAGTCACCATTGTAAATTCGAGTCTTTTGTCTCTCATTTAATTTCAGACATGCCTTAAACTGGCTAGCTATTAAAATAGCGCATTCAGCTAGTAAGAGCAAAGTTGTTTATAAAAAAATATACTAAATTATTAAAAGACTCATTTGAAAGGCAAGAATTGCCCCTATGTCATTGAAACCAAAGAAACTGTTTTAAACTAAGCGGCGAAGTTCGCTTCGCCTTAAAAAATAGGGAACATCAAGCGCTATCAAATGCGGGATAAGTGATAAAGATCTGTTTCTGCAGTTCCCAACCGCTTTACATAGAGCATATTGTTTATGTTTCTTACACAAAAAAGCGTCTTTTTTGACTGCTGCTTGGGAGATGGGGGCTGACAATCATACAGTCCGAGTGCTTTGGATTTTTTCTCCACACCATGGTTGCATTTTAGGCTAAATTAAGTGCTCCAACATTTACCTAATCATCTTTCTCATTTGCACTGAATAAATTAGTTAAAATTCAATACATTTGAAACGGCTTGAATGACTGTGCATTACAATTAAGTTTGGTTTTGATGTGTTCCTCACAGGCAATCTGAGAAGTGAAGTTATTTACTCTTTAACAAGTGCTAACATATGCGATTTTAAGGTAATTAATGATCTGTTTCAAAAGAAAATATGAGTCTAAGGCTGGTAATCGACCCCCTGTATTTTCTGTTCCGTGTAGTATAGTTATAGTCGGACAAACTTATTGTCACCCCCTGTGTCACTGCCTCTGAGTTTGAATTTGGAGTAATATTTAATAAAGCTGAGGTCAAATTTAAAACTGGTTTTATGTGCTTTTGATGAAACGGCGTAGTCGAATGCTTGGTAAGAAACCTTAAAAAGTGACATTTCTGGGTTAAACGGTTGATGATGATTCCCTGGTTACCAGACCATATTAATACGTTTCCTTTTACTAAAAGGGTTTATTAGAAGTGACGCACACTTTATTTGCTCACCGCCTTGCCGCTTCGGCCAGCTATGTGCCGTTTAAGATCGCTTATATCTGGATATCAAGTGTACCCCTAGTAATATGTGAATAAGACAGGCACCGGTGCATTTTGCATTTTCTATACCCCTATTGCTAGCTCAAGTTAGAAAATGAGACCATTTAACTGCAGCGTTTTAATATTTCTCGAATACCTCTCACAACACTTATGATATACTGTGCTGGTAATCTTTTATGTGAAACCACGGTTACCTGCTCATTTAATTGAGAAAAAAAGATACCTTAAAAACTAGTCACTGTTAACTGGTGATGAGACCATGATGCCACACTTTTGTCCGCGTAAAAGCCTGACTCATACTTTCAAGCACTCAACCAGCCTTCATAATGGGTAAATTGGTAGAGTTTAGGCAGTCTTTTCTTTTGAAACAATTAACAAATTCGTCTCATTTTAACTGTCATTTACCACTCCTTGGAAACAGTTTTGTTTCCTCAATAACACGTAATTTATTTTCTGCAAAGTTGGTGGGTCGGATGCTATCTGAATAAATGCACTCCACCTTTAAGATCTGACCTCTTGGAGAGAAGGCGCAGCTAAAGAGTGAAAAGAATTTTAGTTTTGAGTTCTTAAAAAGGGCAGAATGTCTTATCTAATTTCCATGCAACTTTGATGACTGGTTTGGGTAACTTGTGAGTGTTTTACTTGCAGCACGGGCAATGTCGTGATGACTACTCCCAGCGTTCGAGAAGTCGCAGTGCTAAACACGAAGCTTAAAAGGCTAGAGAGCTCGCTCAATAGTTGGATCATATTGTTAACTCCACGCACATAATCGGCTATAAAATGAAAAAGTTACTAAGTAAGCTAAAATGCCATTGCAAAGACAAGTGTGGCACTGTAATTTTTGTTAAGTTTAAAGGGATAGGTGCTTTTTGCATTCAGCCGAAAACTGCCTCGGTATTTAAACCTGATTAAAGCTCGAAAATCTAAGCAGTGCAAAGTCTAAATGTTTGTGTCAATCTGTTTGTGTCCTATGCCGTTCATCCCAATTTTTTGCTGCTTTTGCGGACCTTATCAAGGGGAGTTTGATCACGTGCCTATGTGATGCAACGGCTTTCTTAACTGGTTTTAGTTCACCCTGTAGATCTATGTCAGCTGCGGCTTTATTAAATCATTTATACGCATGTTTGGAGAAAAAAATAAATTTGTAATATCATTAGGGTCCTTGCTCTTATATCACAAGAACAGCAAATATCTTGACTGGTTTATTTTCCTTCCCTTAGCTTTTTGGTGGCACTTAGACACCCTCATCGTATTCCTCCATGAGAGCGTGTTCGCTCCCACCGACTGACCGTAGACCAAATTTTTTGCACCACCATGCATCACGTTTGCAATCAAACAAATGTGATGTGAGCAGTCAAGTAGAAAAGCCCATAATTGCCTTGCACAAAGTGCCTGATCCCGCAAGTATTCAAAGCAGTCAGCCAAACCCAATCTTAAAATGCGAATTCAAATGTAATTGTATTTGATCTAAAAGCGTTGAAGTGACCCTGTAGAGATTCGAGATTCCTATCTGATAAAGAAAATTTGATCTGTAGTATTTGTGTTCCAATAACCTGAGTGTAATATTTACGTGACGCATGAAAACTGATACAGAGCGATGCGCTAAAGGTTTGCCTAAGCTTGATTTGACATGTTCCAAGATTAACATAGATTTGGCAACAAGTCTTTTCTATTTTGGCGTAGACATTGCACTGTGTTACAGGCATTGTCCTGTTAGTAGCCGCAATACCAAAATAAGCAAAGCTATTCAAAAATTTCATGATTCAAATTGGGCTAAAAGCGACGTTTGTGTCGAGGTTTATGGCTAACTAACTGAGCCATCACCTAGTTCAAAAGCTGGCTTCAATTACTGGCCAAATTTATTGCCTAACGAAAAGTAGTTTCTTTGTCTAGATAAACAAGTCAAGTTGAGCAGTGACAGAAAGATTTGATTCTTCATAGAAACCTATATTATCTTGCTACATGATGCATTTCGCCAATCAGTCTTCTTCATTAAAATGGCCAGAGGGTGGAAAGAACCCCACTAAGACGTCCACAGACCAAACTTCGTATTTTTGAGTAACTTAAAGCAGTTATCGTAGGACCAGCGGAATCTGATCCTTAGGTATACATTTCGTTCAGCATTATGGGCAAACGGTGTAGTGTCGTCTAGTTTGTTTATACATAGTAGTGTTCCAAATTTATTTCGGCGTGTGTACACACTGGCGACGATTACATCGAGACTAGTAAAGCTGATTAAATATTCAGATGACCTTTTGGTATTAGCTAATCCATTTGGCCGCCAGTCTTACTAAATGAGAGCCTTTCCTATCTTCCCTCGTGTTCAAACCATTTCGCACGGCCTGAATTTTCATTAAATACAGATGCACGTTTACATCATTGTTATCTCAGTGTGGCCAGCCAAATAAAAGCGCACATGCCACCTTGAAATTCCTCAAAAATATTGACAAGATAATGATTTACCGCCTCATACTTTTGGGTCCCATAAGAATGTGTAATAACGCAGCCAAAGATGATAGAAAACTCATTTTAGCATTTTAGAACAGTCAGGATTCAATGTGTTTTTCGGTATCAGAAATGTAAAGTTAGGTATTTCACACAGGAAAGCAGAATCAATCACTGAAATCTAATCTCACATATGATATCTCAGTTAAATTTGTGAAAGCCGAGTAAGGTTAATGGCGGCTGCACAGCTTCAAATTCTGCAAATGTATGTTGAATTCACAATACTGAACGGGTGCAGAAATACAAGCTTGATGCCCAACCAGAATATGACCACGGCAGTGACACGACAAAATTTTTGATTAAATCTGGGATTAAGCCCAGTGCAGTTCACGCTTGCGTTCTGTCATGTGAGCCTGCTAATGGTAAAACCAAACCAGCCAACTCCCTGTGGTGCCCTATGGTTAAGCATGTAAGCGGAAGGAACTTCAAATCGTTTTGATTAATGTGGTTCTCGAGTGTTATTTGAAGAATATAATTAACAAGCATAAAACTGATGTTCTTCTACTGGACTGAGACTCCTGGGGGAAACGGCTCTGCCTTGTGTAATATGACATATGAATGGTCGAGACATTAAGGACTTCCTGCATTCTTTCCATCAAAGGAACCGATGAGGACTACTAACTATTTTTTTTTATTTTGTTCTTCTGCTGAGCCACCATTATTATGCTGTTATGGGTCACCACAATTAATTCAAGGATTTTTAAGGTACTGAGAGGTGAGACAGCATCCTCTTGCATAATTTCAGAACCAGCTTGATTAAGCTTTAAGTGTAAGAATTTTGGTGTTTAAATGTGCTTTGTAGGTTAGAGGCGGGAGGACAATTTCAGCGTAGTCGCAAACGCACGCGCATCCTTTCAGGAGTCGAAAACTCCCTGGTCGTAGATATAAGCCTACCGCCATTGCCCAACAGACTTATATTAAAGAATGTCTCGTAATATTCCGCCTCCTAATAGCAGGGTGGTGAAGAAGGAAGAGGAGGAACGGAAAGATCCCGCTACGTTTTGTCCCAAAAGTCGTTACTTAGTTATGCTTTGCATGCTTACATTCAATTCACAAACTTAGAACACTCCAAAGATGGGCACACAACTCAACTGGATGCTTTAGTGGGAAAAATAAGAACTCACACTCCAAACTTGGTAAGAATGCAAAAGAAGTTTAAGGTTTAAGACAAAACTTGACAGTGATTCACGCCCACGCGAAGTGCCAGATAGTGTGAGATTTTCGGTATTGTGTGGTTTTTCGATTGCTTTCTCAAAACCAGATAAAGGCTTTTAGTAATCCCAAGTTTCTCACTCAGAAGTTGGAATTTTCAAGAAAATAATATGTACGGCTTGGCAAAATACCTTGGCGATGGGTACTTTGAGGATAGACAAGGTGTTCTCTCACAAATCACTTGATCTATCCCCTCTTCAGACCTGATTTTGATTTGTAGGTCATCCAACAATAGCTTCACCATTGTGATAAAACGTTTCTTTCTCCAGGTGCAGAATCTGTCAGGATCTCATAAGCATCTTTCCTAATTTTCTAATCATCTGTGCCATAATTCTAGTGCAGGTCTTGCACTCGTCGTAAGCCTTTTGGTACCTTTTGAATACCCTTAAATTTTCTAACTTTTAATTAGGGTACTCTTCAATCACATTTTCATAACCACATTATAAGGCCTATCTTTGCGGCCTAAAGTTTTCTAATGATCGTGTTAAGAGCTAATTCAACTATCATATGAATCCTCCATATTGTAAAATGCAGTAAACATCAGCGCTCACGTCATGGTTATTGAGCTGGTAGGCTGCTGCACCGGTTTGTATGCTTATATGGCAGTGCGTGTGGAAAAAAGAGGGCTCCAGGTGAACACGCAGGTCGAACCTAAGTCAATAAATAGTTGTATTTTTGGAGATATAGGGAGATTCTTTGGTTGCACTCTTGCATTAATGGCCTTTATTCGACGAAGGAAGGGTGGTTAGGGACCACAGAACTGATGATCATTCAAACTGCCTTTTCTAACCTCGGTCCTTGAGTTTATGAATGCTGTGAGATAAAGTTTTTACACAGAAACAATCACTACAACAACGTAGGAAGTGGGTGATTTGTGAGCACTAAGGCTGTTTTGAGGTCATCCCTTCGATACGAGCTCAGGGTTGGGAAGTTGGTGCTGTTAAAATTGTCGACATGGCTTTAACGCGCCAAACATTCTTTTATTCAGAAATCACAAAATAATTGCGTGACGAATTGCACTGATTTTACTTTCAACAAGGGCGAACCTGTAATTTGCAGCCATTTGAGGCCTAAAATTAAATATTGTGTATTTATCTGTTGGAGGGACTTATTCTTCCACAGCACCGAGAATAAGGGACGGATGGGTGTACATCCTAATGATTTGGTCCTCTTCTGTATAGTAAGCAGGTTAATCGACGACTTTGCGTTTTTGAGTGCTCAAGATCGCTTATTACGTAAATTTGCAAAAAGCAGCTCACATTCTCATTTCTATTTTTTATCCATCTCTTCTATTCCTCAAGGTACCTTTAAAAATGTAAAGGTTATTGGCTTCTCTAACATTCTTCTGGAGCATATTGTCTCCAGCCAGGAGAATGCTTAAGAATGCGCAAGTTAGTGAATTGCTAAAATCTAAGTTACGAAGGAGATCTGATGCGAGAAAGCCATGCTGCAATCAACTGCTGCGAATGTGCTAAACGCTTTTGTTACTCCTCGAATTCAAAGTTAATGATGTATTTAAAGCTGCATGTTCAAGACTAAGGACAACAATTATCTTTGAATGTACGTAATTACATCAAGCGCTTTCTGAAGTTTATCATAATTTGCGTAGGAAATCACCATATTTCTATAAGGCTTTTGGAAATCTAATCGTTTTATATTCCTCTATGAATTCACCAATTTTTAAGCTTTGGAGGAAAAACACTTCGTCATTCTGGGGCAAGCATCATTTTACTGTTGTGGTGGTGACAACCCTTTAAAATAAAGTGCATTAATTTAGGCGAACAACGGGTTCACGGGGCCAAATAATGCACATTGACTGCTAATACCGCATAACCTTGGGGCTGTTTGAGTTCGTTTTCATCTAAAGGTACGCAAAGATAGGCGGTGAACCAATCTGCTGTATTTTTGGAAAGATTATGTGAGAGGATGAATGCCTAAGCACTGCCATATACCAACGCAGATTTGGGAGGTGAAACGATAACTTCAGCTCCATTTTCGCTCCTCGATTAGGACACCAAGCATCCATATTTCTAACTAGGGCAAAATTTTGTCTCAAATTCAGCAGAATTCTCATGAACTTAATTTTTAGAAGCCAGCTCAAGGAAAGGAGCTGTTATCTTCTAAATTGCTGGTAATGATATCTTATAATTCTTCAAATAAACAACCGCTATTATAACTGTTTAGCATTTTTTTTGCTTCAAACATCAGAAAACAGAGCAAGACATATTGATTACGCAAATATCCATGCATTATGCGAATAGTTTGATCTGACAGTTGACGCCTGCCACTAAGGGTTAAGAATATTAACTAATCTTATTCGTAACCGTCACTGAATTAAGGGGACCACTCTGCTCCACCGTAACTTAAAGAGTGAGGACTTAGCAAAGGTGAAAATGTTCCTTATATAACGACGGATTAGACATACTGAGCCGACAATGGCGGAACTCGATCTTTGCTGAAGCTGTGCTCACAAAAGACAGAATAAGACTGCAGATTTCTTTTGAATTCCCTTTGCAGCAGCGTTGGGGTAAATTAACTATGTGAAATACCTTTTGCTGCGTCGGCGTCGTTGTAGTAGATTTACAGATTCATGAACAGTAAAGCATCAGCACGCGCGAGTAACAGGTCAGACTCTGGCTGCTAATGTAAAAGCCCCAGTGCTTCTCCTACTGGCGCATAGATTCACGAGTATTTCGCATATATCGTAACTGGGCTTTGACCAGTTTGCTATAGCAAAAAAACTAATTTTCCATCCATTTTAAAAAAAGCGGTCTTTAAAGAGTCTGCCTCCTATTCTCTCTCCAAATAAGAATGGGGAATAATTGGCATAGCACGTGGTTCTGAGACAAAAAAGCTATAATGAAATTGAATTATCGGAAAAGAAACTTTGGAGACAATGAAAGTTGCAATGTCTAAAGGGGCATTTCGTGGAGGGCTAGAAAAAAACAAATTCATTGATCTGATTACCTGCGACATTTGCTCGATTAGACAAATCGGATAGCCCTGCATTAAGCAACCTTCCTAAGGTTAAGAATACCCAGAACTTGTAATTTGCAGTTTTCTAGAGGTCAAACATCATCTAATCACATACAAGGAACAAACCTATCCACAGGCTTAAAGACTAAATTAAGGTTAGAATATAATGTGAATTTCAACTCCCAATCAAATTAACCGTGTAGATATTTTCACCTCCAATTCGACTCCATCTTCTACACTGGCAGCAATTTACAACTCCAACTATTTGTTCCTAATTGGCAAAGGTGATTCAGCGATTTTAGCCCTTCATGAACCAGCAGTCGTTAGGAACTAAGACCGTGTTTTGAAATCTAAGAAGTCCGAATTCAGGAGCTTTTTAAAGTGAGTAAATGTGAGAACAAAATAATGCTAAATAGGAGGATGGCTATGATTTCATTGACTTTCGAGCTAAAAAACACTTAATATCCGAAATTTCATGCTGTGTAGCAACCACTAAGGGTATGCAGCCTACCTGCAGAACAAATTCTATGTTGAATTGCCTCCAGCGTTTCGCGTATTCGCCCACGGTGATGTAGCAGTCAAAATAATTACAGGTAGCCAAATTGTAACCCCTAAATGTAGCACCTAATTTCAATTCCCTTTGACAGAAGATTTGGATACTTGAGACCAAATGTACTGTGCTATGAACCAAGAAATCACGAAAGAGTCTCCGTGAGATTTAGCAGCTTTCGTTATCTTCTGCGACAGATGCGCGCCGAGTGCTTGGCCCACTCATTAGGAATGGCTGTAAGGCAAACTAATTGAGGAAGAACAAATTTAAACTATTGTTCTCCGAATAAGTAGGATAGGTCTCGCGTCTCCACACTTTCTACCTACATTGAGAGAGTTTAGCTTAAGAATACAGCCAGCTTTTTCCTTGATTCACTGGGATGATTTTTACTAAGTAACCGTTCTTACAAATAAAAGCTTTTTAAATGCATGAATTTCATTATAGTTTGCAAAATTCAAGACAGCATACACTTGGAGTGTTATTTTGATGGCAGCTTATTTCCAATTTCCCAAAGGTGCTTTTAGAATCTCAGACTAAGTGGAGCAACTGCCTCAAAAGGAACTAGGAAAATTTCCACAAAAACGACACAGCGCTTTTGCAATCTTTAGATTTTTAGGCCCCTAATTTGCATAAAGGTAGAGCTGTCTCCTCTGCCACTATTTTGCAGAGTTAATCCAAATTTATGGAACCTTTAGGCTAATGTGATAAGTCGCGGCTTGGCTATTATCACACAGATTATCTGATAAGCTCCAAAATGTGGATTAACTTCCCATTATTAAACGCGTAGAACACTTGATATCGCGTTCTCTGTTGCAGATCTGGTACTACAAGTGAATTTTGAATCCTCTTAACCCACCATCAATCAGCATAATTCCTCGTTATTCATCCTCAATAGACTGGAATCGTGAGATTGTCATGGAAAGGGTTACAATTTAATGTAAGCCATTTTATTTACCTCCATTTTTAAACTACGGAACCTCCTAAGTAACTAAATAAAGCTTTACTCATTTTGCCGCCTTCTAAGTGATTTGCAGTTGCTTGCATTTTGCGCAAAATTCAGAAAAGTAGGAAATGCAACATCGCTAAATTTGGTGATACGCGTACCCAGAGTCTTGCCAAGCGCAACAAACCACGATGGTGGACAGCGATTACCATTTGTCAAACGTTACAAAAGCCAATATATATCCCTCGTCCTATTTCATTTCCTTTGTAAAACATGTGCGTCAAAACATTTTAGAATAAAGTAAGACGCAGAATTAGTCTCTTTGTCCATAAATTGAACACTTTAGCAGTTATACTTTAGATTCACATACAATGTCCCCAACATCAAGGTGCGAGATAATAATGCAATTTATTTCAACACCGTTTTAGAAAATGTGGCAATGAATTTTGTGTTGTCATAATTTGGTGTTTGCGTTCACAAGTACGTTTGGGATTTTTAGGTTTCCCTGACCTCACGACTTTTACCTCAAAACAACGAATTTTCGGCAAAGATGAGGCGTAATGCAAGTTCTCAAACTCATTTGCTAGTTAAGCTTAGAATAAGCCACCGTTATGATGGTGCTGCGTTAATGGCCAGCACATTGTGGAGGTAGATCTGTAGGAGCGAGGCTAAAAGCCTAAGTCCAACAGAGTTCCTTTAACATACGCCTGTTGTGATACACACAATGTCATTGTAAGGGCTCTAGATGCAAAGAAGGGCACCCATTTGAATGGTGTGGCTGGAAGTGTGGCCTGTTATCCAACCCTCCTTCTATCCACTATCATGTGTTTTGATCCGCAGATGCCTCACTATTGACGCATGAAGAGTTTATAAATCAATGCTCTTTTAAGCAAAAAATGTTAGACATAAGAAGTGAATACAGTAAGACTACGAATCGCGAAGCCAAATAACACTTTCATTTGCTAGCCTTAAGTGTTAAATGCTGCTTTCCTTTCGGCTGGTCTATCTTTTAGTAAAGCTGAAACGAATAAAGTTGTGAGCACAAGCGGGGCCATAATAGTACTCTTCATCGTCAAAAAGTGGCCTAAAAACACTTTATTTATTACAGTCGATTTCTTGCATTTTACTGGCGCAACTCATTTTGATTGAGGTCTACTGAAACATACTAGCTCAGCATATTTCTGACTGACAACCCGTAACACACGTAGCCTGTTTAATTATTTCGCAACACATTGTAGAAACAGAATGGGCCGATTTAGCAGGATTTGGTAACTCTTGATATATTGCCAAATTTGTTTACTAAACTCTGCAAGTTATTAGCTGTTCTAGTGCTCAAATGTACATTCACAGAAGGGGCGACAAACAGGTCTTCCTGTTATGGAGTACATCCACCGCAGTTCTCCACTCCCAATATTTTGAAATGGTCACTTTCAAGGCAACAGATGCAATCGGCAAGGATCGGATTAACTGAATGAGGATGATAAAAGCCATTGCCATCAATCTCAGGCATATAACTTTTTTAAAAATTTTAAGACATCTAAATGCTGATTCTCTTTATCGTTATTATCACAGGCCATGGGATTAACGGTCCATTAAAGGAAAAAACTTTGTCAAATTACGGCAGACGCTATGCTAATGCCATCGTCGAAATTAACTTCGCAAATATTTGCCTAACCGTTGCATGCTTTGTGTCCTAAAACAGAGTTGGTTTCCGCCAATGCAATCTTTCAGGTAGCGCAGCAATTTGTTTGATCCTGTTTATCTGATAGCATTAGTTGCGCAAAAATATACCACGAATTCCTGGCTTTGTCATTTGTTGAGGTCGGTAATTGATATCATACGTGTCCATTTTGCTTTAATACACAACTTGCGCAGAGTCATTATTCAAAATTCATAAGGTAATTAGGAGCGCGAACATTCGAACTCACAGGTTCCGATGTGTCTCAAGCTTGCAAATCATTGATGCACTTAGTGATCTTAATCTGAAAATGATTTGGCATTAGATATTCTTCCTACAATTTTCACTGAAGTTGGACCCAAATAGCGATGGAAACGACGCCAGTTTTTAGTTTCGCATAATAAGCGAGACTATGTTACTAGATTGTCGAAATCTCTCTCATGAATTTGCCATTAAGTTGCCAGACAACTGCGAAATTAATTACATTATGCATTTTCTCTTCAGCAAATGTGAGCAGCATCGCTGCCGTGATTTAACATAAAATATGGTTTTCTAGACGTTTTGCATTTATCACATCGAATGGGTGGTTTCAGTGCATATCTCAAATTCTTTGCTTCGGACCACTAAAATAACGTGCCTCATGGTGAAACACCTCATAAGCCGTTTAATATCCTGATCTGGAGATCCTCACAGGTGTAAAGGAAGACAAAAACAGTACATTGGAGTTTCATTAGACAACAAGTGGCACAAATAACAGAGGTGAGTCGTTTCACATGCATTGTCCATCATCTGAGGAGCTCTGGTTTGTGCAGTGACTAAGAGATTCCTCGATATAAGCACCTTATGGCGCCCAAATCTTGTACCCACTACACTTTAGCAACAACAGCTGAAACCTCGATAAATTCGCAGACATTCGCCGTCCCTTACCACTCCTTCAGATAGACGGTTTAAGATCACCTTCTCCATGCAGCACATACTCTCCGAGTCAACATTCTCAACGTGGGTCCATGCGATGACTCGTGGAATCGGCTCTCTGCCACTTAACTAGGCTCGACCACCAAAGCTCCTTTCATGTTGCAGCTGATGAGTTTGATAAATCAGATGTCTCTGCTTTCTCCTAACGAACAATCACAGAATTCTGTAGCATGCAGTCACAATTCATTACTTGGTATAGGACTAGTGCGTTGCAAGCACTTCGGGCTCGTATACCAAATGAGCTAGTTCCCAGTTGCCGGACCCAAAACCCTCTTTTGTTTAAACCAGATTTACGTCGGGAAAGTTGAAGTTAAGTTTACAAAATTGATACGAAAATAAGATTGTGGTCTGCTTCACTAAATTTAGCTGTGATCTCACTAGCGAATTTCGTAGATATGATAATTGAGCAAGCTTCGTTTGCCACCTACGAGCAGCCCTTTTACCAAGAATCGATGGCTCACTTGGACAGCTCCGTTAGGAAAGTTATTCTGTGTAGTGGCAAACAGGCTCAGGTGAAGATAGTGTCTACAAAAAGCACTCATCTTGCGGTTCCAAGTCAACTTTTGCGATTTTTTAAAAAATTTTGATACAGTGACTTTACTATAGAGACGCACTTTGCTTGCGTTATGTTGCTCAGGTCTGTCAATTTCAAGCAAAGCTTCCATTAAAGCCGGATGACGTTAGTAAATTCAAGCATCAATAATTGCATTTTGTGGAGGCTAGTGCAATAGGGGAGATCAACAATAACTCCAACCCAAGGACAAATTCTTTATGCGACTACTGTTCAATCTGTTAGTTTCAGTATTTTGACACTAAAGATGTTTTTGTCCGGCATGGCTTACTTATTTTTTTGAAGAATCTGCTATATTCACCTGACCGCCAATGTTTTACAACATTTCCGACAGGAAGTAGCGCAATGTATTGTGCTACTTCTGTCAACGCCAGGAAAAATGATTAATTGTCGGCTTGTAGACAGTTCCTTTGAGGCAGAAATAAGGCTTGTCCGCATCCAACGTTTCTTCAGCATTTATGCTGAGACGATTGTCAATTTATTAAGAAGAGCTCTAGCAAAAAATATAGGCCACTGAATCTTACTCTTTATGGAATAGCTTTAAACATGCTGACATATTTTGTCTGGCTGCGTCTTCTGAATGCTCTATCGTAGGGCCGGAAACCATAAAAGGCTAATTCTAGGAGGACTAATTAAGGGATTTGTGACTCAAGTTAAGGAACAAATCGTCCAGAGCTCAAGAAAGAATGGTATAGACAAATTTAGCACTCTTTTGCTGTAAAGTGCATGCTATATATAGGTCCCAACAACGAGACATGATGCGAACACATCAACTTTGTGTTCACTTTGGGTTTCTACTAGCCTCTAATGGTTAATCAGATGCCGTCGCAAAGCAGGTGTGCCCGTGAAGGATCCGATGGGTTTTCAAGCCTAAACAGTTACCTATGGTCACTGTACGCATTTAGCCATTCAAGATTTATTCGTCAGAATAATTTTGAAGCAATAATTTGGATATGCTTTATCGTTACGAAGTAGCCTTAATGTGATATTCTCTAGCTATTGCTGGGGGTCAAGATTATTATCCACCAATTTACTTCTCCTTCTGGTAAAGTTCCCCAAGTTTTCAAGTTACTAGTCGCTAATTCAGTTGATTGAAGTGTAAGGTTGCAGGGATCCAGCTCTAGTTTTGTTTTGATTACAATTCTTTTAGACATAGTTGGCACTCAAAGCAGTATGAACGCCTATCGCCATTAACTACACCGATGATCTATAAAAAAACTCTTGAACACGGATAAAGATGGCAGCGCGTTCATTGCCAGCACTGAGAAACGCACAATATCTACAAATCACTTCTGACTCCTTATGTAAAAGTTGCGTGTCACTTTTGCGATGTTAGCAAAACACATTTTGCCCTCTGCTGTCAACCACCGTGTTACTTTGATTGGATGTCCCACTGAAATTTCAGGCAACCACGGTAAATAAAGAAACTTTGATCATTTTTAAGACCGTGTACATACAGTCTAATAGAGTTTAAGAATCTGCTCTACTGTACTGTTGCCGGAAAAATGCAGGTAGGCTGATGCAGGAGAGGTTCTAATACATTCTTGGAATTGACTACAAGCAAATCATTAAAAAGTGTTCCTTTGATAACTTCGCCCCATTGACACTTTAAAACGTCTGCTTTTTCCCGAGGACTTGAACCTTGTTAGAAATTTCTTATCATTGGTCAATGTAGAGTAGGCTTATTTTCACTAACTTGCTGAAAATTTTTAAACAATTATAAGTCGTAATTCGTTTCTCTAGTAAGCTGTTTCTCTTATTTCGCAAATGCAAATAATTTAACGCAAATTCAAGGAGGTCTCACATTTAGTTTCAACGTACCACTTCTTGCATTCGGATGCAACTGATTTGATGGATAGTATTTTACATCCTCCATTCTTACTCGATCGCAGTCCCTATGTGTTGTAATTCTGTACACTTTACAGCCGTCAATGCCTTCGGTTCCGCTTGGTTGCAAATTTCTGCAAATATTCATTCGTGTAGTCAAAAAACATTAAGAATAATGACTGTAACCAATGGCTAGTAGTGTGATTTTGCTACATCGTAACATTCTTAGAAGATTCCCAGAGCCCATCACATGATCGATCACAGTCAAAACACTGGTTATGCCACAACAGACTACACGCCACGCGATAGATTAAAAAATGAGAAGGACTTGATGTGGAGGCAAGATTTTCCGCCATTGTCTTTCTGCCTCCTTACTTAAGTGGCAAATCTGGCCAAGTGTATGAAAATGTTATCTCTGTATTCACGGAATGGTGGTTTTGGCGTAAGGCTAACGATTGCAATTAAAATTTTTGCTGAATTGCAAAGTAAAGAGCGTTGGGTGATGGGTGAAGTAATTTAGTCAATAAATGGGCCTACGGCTTATTATGCACCCGCGCACTCCTTCTCTGAGTTATTCCATGCTTGTTCTGCATGCAGTTGGACCAATTTAGTTAATTTTGGCATCCAGCACCTTTCATCTAATCCTGAGGTCATGTGAGCTGGTTAACATGCGCCTAGGAATTCAAAAAGAACAAATTATTCGACGGCTTTAAATTGCATAAGCCAAGCGTCCAATTGTCACCACAATACGTAACTTAAGGCGATTTAGCAAAAGTTGTAATGGAATTGAAGTCATTTACAATTACCCGGCAATCCTTTGTAGTTAACCTGGTACTTGTTTGAGCAAGAGCAGTGAAATGCCAACCTTTGATATTCGCACACATAGCTTGTCGATTTTGATCCTTTGAAATTCATGGGCTTGGGTTCACTTGTTCAGTAAACTTGCAATACATTGATGGTTGTCTACAATTGTTCAAAGCAGAGTAGTTTTGCCTCTCACAATCGTGTTAAAATATGTAGTAAAATTATAGCTGTAAAACTTTAGCTATCCAGTCGTTATTGCTATGCAAATACGATTAGTTTGTTGCAGACTTAGAGAGTGGTAACAGTTGAGCTTTGGCATACCATATTTTATTAGCCCATATTAACCAGGTCCCTTACGAAGAAAACTGCAGAAACGGCAATAAACGTCCGCACGTCCTCATGGAATCATTGGTCTGGAGGGGGTCTCTCCCAATCATTTCGTCCATTGTGCAGTTAATTCGTTGATGCACACTTGAAGCCACATTGCTCCTCTCTTAGTCTACTAAACTAGGTGACGAAAGTATTATACGATATTACAAACGCATATGAGATCTTGCTTCAGTCTTTAAAATATCTAGCAGTTATGACCACTTTTCCTACTAAAATTGATCATGTTGCACTTTCCTGTATCCCGTAATTGACAGTGCATTTGCTTACTACTATTTACAAATCCCGAGATTTTTGTGCGTTTTTATATATCCTACTAAGCCTTAGCGTGTACATTGCAGAAATGTTGCATTTGATAACTGGAAGGGGTAGCCAGTGGTGTGAGTTTGCTTCCTTCTTAACATTCTTTGAACTTTCTTTAAATTCATCATTTTGCATGAGCCACAACGCCACACCCGTCACCCATGTAAGTGAAAACTGGGAAAGTGCCAGTGTGGCAATTCATATATGATTTATGATTCCTCCTTTCTTGACACTTATAGGCTCCATCTTATTTTACCAGTCTTCTAGTACAACATCAACTAATTTGTACTGAGTTATTATACATCGGTTTGCTTATGGAAGGCTACCATAATTTGGGAGGAATCTCAAAACAGTCTGGCCGAATGGGCAGATTAGTCCTACCGTATGCAGCAGATCCATGTTGCAAGTAGTGCGGACACGAATATTCTAGGTTGGCTATAGAACTAGCTCACTCTGCATTAGCTTCACCAAGATGAGCCGGTCAAGTGATTGCCTATCACCAACACGTCGAGCAAGCCTAGACTAACAAGGCCGAGATGGAGTTAATGGGCAGTCTAGACTTCCTACGTTACTTCTGGAGGACAGAAGAATGCAGAAGATTCTTGTCATCAAATATTAGAAATGAAGTCATGCTTAACCTAGCTGGTGGGGATTGCTAGCACCACTTCATTGTACTCACTTGAACGGAATGGCCTTTGAATGACAGAGGAGAATGATGTTGCGGTGCGTCCCACGTGTGGAACGATTGGCTATAAGATTTTAAAATAACGTAGTGTCATGATGCATTTTGTGGGAAATCGGGGACATTGCTTCTAAATTGGAGTACAAATGGCTTTTACTTAGCGCATGCTATGAATGGGCATAAAACCATCGGTGGCTAAAGAAGAAAGAAGAGACTAAGCCACCACACTTTAATTCCATCTGCATTTAGAGTAAATATCCTGATTTTTCACAGTTCACCGAATGAGATTTTGGGTAAAATTGATTCATCTTTTGTGTACTGCGAAGTGCTTCGCATCCACAACTCATATATCCTCATCATGAGCCCAACGATAGACTCTGTACTAGTCGCATGGTCAGCACAACCACCTCGAATAATGTGTGCGGACACGCAAAGTGAGATCTTAGTTGCTGCATCCTGCAAAGCGTGTCAGCAAGGCAGCTGGGTATTGAGGAATCTCACTTGGACCTCGAATATCCACATAGGGGCTTCCGCGCGGTCATATGCTTAGCCTTGGATCAGCACTTTTAAACTACAAAGGTCTAAATTCTATTCGACATAATCCACCTCTACTTATTCCACTTTAGTAGATTTAAGATTTGGGGACTTCCAATGTTGGTTGCGGCAATGGGTTTTTTGGAAACTTAAAACTGTACCATCCTGTAGCCATTTGAGGGAATTGGCACCTGATAAAAGCATAGTCAAGACAAACTCAGGCCATCATTTAAAGCGTTAGCAGTAAAAGATTTGCGCAATGGCTATTAACATGAGAATAGCGCTGCGAATTTTGTTTGTGATTTGTAATTCTTACCATGTGGCTGACGAGATAAGAAGGGTTTTTCGGTAAAGGAACACGATTTTTACAACGGGTCCTTCTGAATGTTTTACTCAAACGTGTGACAGGTAAGTTGTGATGTACCCAAATCTTTAATCTGTGACGGATCACATGATGAGTTTAAAGAAACTTGTTTGGATGCTACGATGGATAAAAAATCATGCGGACGACTACCTGCTTCAGTCATCAGACCAGCATTTGTTGAATAAAACTCCTAAGGCTTAATAGATGGATGTACACAAAGGAAACTTCGCAGGTATAGGCAAGTGTTAGGTGCTGGATGCATTAATGCAAAATGTAGGAGCTATAGTTTGAGCAAGAATAGCAAGATGCAAAAATGTGTGCATCAAAAATTTGGAACCATTAAGGTGTTTGTATGAGCAAAAATCTGTTTGCATTCGCACATGAAAATGAGCTGGAGAAGCGACACTTTGTAATTTTACTACCTACGAACCCTTAACAACATTTAAAGAAATAAAATGCTTTTCATTGAATGGTTGTGGGGAATTTTTAGCGCTGTGTAAGCAGGCTGCACAAATTAAATGTTTAATTAATAGTAATGGTGCACTATTGGTGTGTTCCAAGTGAAGAAGTCAAAGAAATACATTTCGATATCTTTGCTTTAACGGATAACAAATGGACTGCGATGTAAAATCTGATAGCGTCAAAGTCACTTCAAAGAATGTCGCCGCGGAATAACAGAACCACACCGATTTTAGCTCACGTGCATTGTTCTAACAGCAATGCATTGCAGCAGATTTTCCAACCTTTATGTGAACCATGCACACAATTCCAAAGGCTTGCACCTCACGACTTTGCAATAAAATGAAGCACTTAACCTAACAATAGGTACATCCATCGCTACGAAGTGGAGGCACATGTACGGAAGAACCTCACCATCGTCCAATTGTCAATAGAGGCAAAGTAAATGCAGCTGATCTTTGAAGTCCATTTGCAGGTAAATGCAAAGCGATTTCGTGTCAATGAATTTTGCCCTCCTGAAACAAAGGCAACATTTGCAGACACTGGTTGAATTGGTTGACTGCACCAACATTATTAGTAGACCATATAAAATCACGGGTATTAAACGCGGCTTTAACTAGCCTACTGGCATTCATAGTCAACTCATCCGTCAAGCCACTGATACGGCTATTCTGCACAACTATTTAAGACGCCTAGCAACTTGTCCCTACGTCTCTTCGTCCAATTCAATCCACACTCTGCATTCCATTGCGTTAGCTTGTTGTCATATGCTCTTTATACTACTGGTAGTCACATAGGCCTTTCGATCAGGGACTCACTAGTGCCCTCCTTTCTGTATGCATGCATCCATCCACTCAACTGTCCCGCATGCATCCGCTTATCCCATATCTATTCCCATCGTACCCCTCCTGTACCCAACCATAGAGCTATCCACTTATCCAAACACCCCACTATCAGTAGGCATCTCACTGGTCAGCAATCTCGACGGGTGTCCTGACTCGGTATGCAACAGGGCCAGCTATATTGCAGCCGAGAGTGTACCACTTTCCATTAATACAGCGTCAAGGCACAGAGGCAGAATATGGTGAAGCGGATGGACATAAGGCTGGAAAGAGTGCTTAATTACTCTGTGGAAGAAAAAGTGCAGAAAGGAATAAAATGAGCATCGCAACAATTCACTTGCGATAAGTTGAGGTGTGTGGGTAAGGGGAGCACAAGATGCCTCGGTTTGAGGTGAGAACCCACAGATCCAATGACGCAAATCAGGAAGCACTTGCTGTGCGGTCGAAGGCAGTAAGATTTGGGGCATTGCTATTACCTCAGGCCTAATCGCCATGCCACATACGTAAATGGAAAACTGGGAAGACTGATTACAGACGATTCGCAAAACAGTAATCCCATTGGCTAAGACAGAGCAATTCAATTCCACTGTCTTCTGCTGGCTGAAGGCATTGCTGTTATGGGAGATGGACGTGTAGGAAGATGACACCGTGCAGCGCCTATTGCTTCTTCCTCTCCCATTGGCACATTTAAGGGCCAGAGTTCCCATCTGCTTAATCCAATGTGCTATCATGCTAATGCTGATCGCTTGCAATCGAGTAAGGCGAAAGCTCACTCCAGGATTAAGTAAACTAAATAAGAGGACAGTTGTTTCCTTGCTCCATTTCTTCTATACTAACTAATGCAAGCCTCTTGAGAGAACCGAACTTCACGCGAACGTGACACTGTAGGCGGAAAGCCATTCAATTCACACACTTGATTTCTCCACAGGCGCTGATTCATGCGATTTTAAGAAACAATCTATGCGTATTAAAGCTGCTTATCTTATAAAAGTAATAAAGCCTGTCGTTACTTACAGCTGAAGTCGGCGGCAAAAGGAGGTAAGTACAGAAGCACAATATGTATAAAACGAATCTTACAAGGTGGTAAGATGCCCTGCGTGATCATCCCGGATAATTTTGCTGTGCAAGAAAATGGCGAACGGTATGTAACTTCCTTTGTTTATAGTCAGCAAATGACTGCATTTGACTCTACTCTCATCTAAACAGACGTTTCCTTGCTTGACTGACCACAAATAGCACAATGGCAAGCTTCTGTGAGACCCAGCACCGACAGGGCTTCAGCAATTGTAAGTAGGAATTGAGGCAGGTGGAAGTAGGAGCTATCACGGCTTAGCTGCCTTGCGGATATGCTTCGCAGTGTGTTGCTCCAAAGAATCCATTTTGTATGTCTATGCACATTGCAGAGGGTGCTCGTGCTCACCCATTAGTGAGGAATAGAGCAGTAGGTACAGATCATGAGTAGCATACACAGAAAATCGTGGCATGCAAAACGAGATGAAGGTGTCAATAAAAGTTGACTCATTGGGTGTAGAAAATCGAGACAACTGCGAATTATAATGCGGCTAATCCATGATGCCTAACACACCTCCCTCGTCTCTATCGACCAATGGCCTTGCACCAATTTATGGTAGACGTTTGCTTTTATCCCATTTGTACTCTGATTCGGAATCACTGTTGCGATTGCTTGTGATATTTTAAGTCTTACAGAGAATCAATCATGCTATTGGAGTGCATTCTAGTGCCATCTTGGTCTGTCAGTCACAACTTTAGCTTACAACTGAGGCGATTTGCCGAAAAGCGTCCAAGACTTGCCTCTCAGAACTCTGATCTTTCAACCCACCTATCGGTAGGTTTTAAACGCATGCATGCTGCAGTGCTTACAAAGGGTAGCTTATTTCTTCATTTATTCTGCAATAACTCACTTAGATTCCTACCTTAGATGAGCCTACTTCTCCCACAACAGAGGACGAAAAACTTGCTTTACATCACTTACCCTCTGAATGCCTAAGCACTCTGTCCGTTGAGAGCGAAGTTAAGGGCACGTAGGCATGGGTCGAATGACCGGAGGACTTTATTTAATAAAATTGTTGCGTCGATATCGAGTGCCTGTAGGAAGACCTGCATTTTGACTCATCAACCTAAGCCTGTGCTTAGTCAGCGTTAGCCACTGCTGCAAGCGAAGCACATTAATAATCCCAATTCGGTGCTTTTGTGCTTCTACTTAACTACAGGGGCTTCTCACATCCCGTGAGTCCTACTTCTCGGTTTGCATCATAAGTCGCACGAGGTATTACGTTGGCATGTGCCACTGCAACGTCGATTTATTTTATGTGAGGGGCTGACGTCCAACACAGAATGCTATGAGCCCTCTGAAATTAATTCGTTTTCTTTGGGAGGCATTTTCCCACCACATTGCCACAAATAATATCTGCGTGTCATCTTTGCAATATTGGGGTTATGCGATTTGAAGGCCGTACTAATTTTTGCAAAAGTAATAGCACTTTCATAACTCAAAGCCCTCTAAATACGTCCTCGGCACACACTTCAATAAAAGCACAGCAATTTTTGGTGATTTCGCAGGTAATTTATCATGGACATGGGCTCAGTTGCTCACCTCACCAGCAGTGCATTAGCGGCTTCTCTACCACTCTTGTCGTAATCTATTGAAATTGTAGCTGTGAGTTTTTGCTATCTAGTGGCTATTGCTGCGCAAATACAAGCAATTTATGGTAAATTTAGGACTGCAAACATGCTGGCTTAGGCATGTTGCACCTCTTCACTACTATCGAAGGTGCTCTCGTATTGTATTTTCCGAATATAACTACCTCTCACAGCATAGTATGTTTATGGAGATAAGAAGGACAAAATTGTCAACTGCATAGTCTCATTGAGCCAATGGTTTAAAAGCGGTTTCTTCCAATAATTGTTAAACGCAATGCGGCTAATTGGTTTGAATTTACCAGACATCCCCTTGTTCTCTCTTAATGCGCCGAGGTAAATGCTGAAAAATTAGTGCAACGTCTAAACGCGTATCAGATCGCGCTTCAGTCTTCCCAAGTTTTGGTAGTTACAATTTTCCACCTCACCGTTCTTGATCAAGTTACAACCTACATTGCTTGCAGTTCTTTGTACCCTATAACAGACAGCGCCTTCATTTCCTGCCAACCAACAGGCGACCATGCAGCGATGGGATTGATTTTTCACTATAACCATTGCTGAGCAGAGCACAAGGGCATTTTTGCTTATTTATTATGACTAGGCGAACACTGATAGCTGCTTCCTTTCATTGGGCTGCTCCCTTCCTATTTTGCGTTTTCTGTGGACCTCCAACGCTGTATAAGTTGATGAGTGTAAGTTCTAGAAGTGGGAGGTTTGGTAGGAGAACAAACGGTGCAACTGCACAGGTTTCCTACTTACCCTATGCGATGCCCTATTCGTCTACTCCACACTACTATCAGAATAGAGGCAGTGCAGAATAGGGAGTGAAGCGGTGATGAAGAAATCTATCGGTAATAAAACGGAGAGGAAATGCAACTAGTTAACAAGCGCAGTATCAAGGGCGACCTGTTGATATCGTGTGCTATTTAGCAATTGCTGCAGCATTGCAACAGATGAATTGCAATCATTAATTTGACCCAGGCGAAGTAGCATGTAACAGCTGCATCTTCACCAGTGCTCGAGAACACAATTTTGGTAAGCACTGAGTTGTCATTGGTGAGGTATTTCTGCATAAATTTTGTCCTCGCTGACACTCCCTGAAATTTGATACAGAATGTACTAAACAAACTTCTCACCTTTTGATTGTAAAATGTCTTGAATAAAAAGAATGCACACATCCTAACAAGGGGTAACAGCTTACTACATTTATGACATGATGAGACATGTATGTGAATTGCTGTGCACCCTATAGACAGATGGGTTGGAAGATCAGAGTTTTAAGACGCAAATCTTGGACGTGTATTCGGCGAATTGCCTCAGTTATAAGCTGAAGTTATTTTTGTCAATCACAAGGAAAAGTGATCGAATCAAGACATGTTTGCAGGGGAAGATAGGAATGCTAGCTTCTTGCGTATTGAGAGCAATGTGACTTAAGGCACTGCTGTTCCATCAGGCGGTGATGCTATCCATCACATGCGCAATGAAGAATGGATAGAGTAACTGTAGACGAAAGGAAGGTTATTAGCAATAATCTTTGGCTTGAGGCGAGGACAGCTATCATTGGGGGCGCGGAGTCTTAAGGCGGAGGGGTCTAAAGTGGTTTCAGCTAACTTTTTGCCCAATTCCAACTTCCTCTGTCACCTTCTTCCTACGCACTATTTATCTTGTGCTATGATAAACTGCCGTGTAAGATGGGAAATTTTCACCACTTTGGTCGATTCTAGGGCGTTGCCTGAGTAAGGACAGGTTTTAATTCTCGAGTTCTTTGCGTATGTCACGTTGCGTCGAGTAGACGGGCCCTGTTCGCCAAATTTCTCTCCGTCACACTGTTGTCGTGCAGTCTCGCATTGGTGGGCTGTAGCTAACGACGATTTAAAGCTTTGGCTAGCTCCTAAGTTAGCCTTGACACTAAGTTATGCTCAAAATAATTGCTTTTGACACTGAGGTGGGGCTAAATAAGACACAAAACCACGCGAGGCTGTGGCTTAAGCTCCCGTTTTAAATATACTGTGCCTATGGTTCAGACATAGCATTTCGTGGCGAAGGCTTCCCTTATGTATGCATGTCAGTAGCCCTTGTTGCTAACTGGATTTCACTCCAAATATTCCTTCGGATGGTAGACGCACCACCATCTACGTTTGACTAAGTCAAACCATCACTTTGGCCCCAATGATAAAATCAAACTCTCGTTACCAATTAAAGGAAATCCAATGCAATGGGCTAAATTTGCTAGAATGCACTTTAACCTTGAGTGGTTGCTGAGTCAATCGAACATGCTGATGGGCAAATGGGTGGTGAGGTCTTCCAAGAAGGAGGAAGAACCAGCTAGTCGGAGTCTGGGTAACTTTACTAAATATTCAGTACATGCTATGCATTGCCATTAGTTCTTCTCCACACATCATCCAACGCTTACGCAAAACAGGTGACATCCATTTCGTTGTTAGTGAGCAGAGACTGGGGAACAACCTACTTGCAAGTCACATGCATGGGACATATTTTGTTCCAGCGCTTCCGAGCGTTACTGGACGTGATGTGACGCCTGCTGTCTGCTTATGTGGCAAGTCACTGCGATATTAGCTTGTCCCACCTATTGCTGATACCTTAGCAATTATCGCCAACTTCGTGCTTATTTTCAAGCAGCGCACACAGGCATGTGCTCTAGATGGCTCGCTGCATACCTTTTATGCATTCGGCATTCAACGCTTACGTGCTCTGCTGTTGCTTCTGCGTGACGGCCGGGTGTTTCATCGGTAAGCGCTATCAAGTATTCTTTCGACAGAGATTTTGATGGGTGTGTCCATTTTTAATGCCAGAATTAAAGTGATTGGCGTGCATTTCGCTCCAATGCATCACCCGATTCCTTTCTTGCCCAAAGAAACGCAGAAACATCTGCCACAAACGCATATAACCTAACATTCCCCATTTTTAACAAAGGCCTTCAAATTGTGAAAATGATAACTCCCTTTGCCGAGCAAACTCATGGAACATATCAAAAGATGCTGTAACAGGTACTATTGATCAGTTGTTCACTTTTGCCAAGTCGTGCCCACAAAATCAAATTCGCGCATGAACATAGACTTTCATTTGATTTAGGGCGATGCAACACTTACTTGTTCTTGTTGCAATTCAGGGAGAAGACCGGGTTTTCCATCACTAAACGCTGTCAGTGAATGTGCACACTTTTCACGCATTCAAACGCATTGCTTACAAGCGCACGTGTCACCGTATTTCTACCTATTAAATAATGAAACCATCTGTGAAGATGGAAAGTTACCTCAATCTTTCCAATTTTCACTGAAGACATTTGGGCCACAGAAACTTTTGCATTTCAAGCAACCATATTAACGATATTACAGCCATTACAAAGAATCGTTCAGGTTTGTTTACATTCCATCTGTTAGATCAAACTCTCCTACAAAAGAACATTTTGTACACTTAGGATACGTCTAGGTTAAGAGACTACTTCTTCTGTCCGTTTGTGGAGTCAGAGCGAATGAGCAAGGCAGCCTTGACTTGAGACAAAATTTTAGTTTTCTGGGTGAACAACCGCAATGCCTACGTGGAGAATTTCAGCTTGCTTCCTTTGCACACGCACTTTTTCCTGCACCAGCTGTACTGGAGTTCCGCACACACGCTTTAAACTACATTCATTTTGTGGAAAATATTTTTGTAAGCAGGTGATTCTGACGTGTATGCTTAACCCCATTTGGGACCACGTGGTTACCCTCTGTGCGCACTCTGCGGGCATAGGGTAATGCACGTGTACAGGTCACGTCGCCTCCTTCTATTCACCCTTCTGCTCGTGGACTATGACCTCAATTCTGCAACGTGATGTGTGTTCCTCGGCAGCAGTTCGCCCAAAATGTGCTTTAAAGCAGGTGTTTTTCAAATGTAATTGCTATTTGTAGTTGGTACTTCACGTCTTGGAACAACTGGCGAAAGACGCGACCACCGTTAGCAAACAGTCAGAAATCACCTTGTTACACAAGGCCTGAGGAATAGTCAGGATATAGCAGATACGTTTAGAGGCCTGATGTGTGCTGTCTGATTCAAGACATCTGGCTGATCACCAATCGTCTGCATTTCAATAATAACCCAATCGATCCGCATAAAATCCAAATGTTTCGTCACTCACCCATTTCATGCATTTTACTGCGTCTTTACACAAGTCGCTCTTCGCTTATTGCAATCAGTAGCGAATAGCTACTTTCAGGGCTTTGGAATGTGGAACGGTGTGTGGATGGCTCTTCCATTCATGTTGTGCAGCAAAACTGCTTAAGTAGTTTAGACAGACAAGCACAGGGTGTGAGCATGAGGGTCACATGCCATAGCAGCGCCTCTCGGAACGACGGCATTAAAGCCACATTCGTCGCCTGGACTGCACCTCAGCAATGCAGCGAGTCTCAATCAGAGATCATTGCTCTTCAACACCAACGCCTATTCGTTCTTCAGCAGCACATCACCA
The DNA here is from genome assembly GCA_001870725.1 of Taenia solium. Classification (NCBI taxonomy): domain Eukaryota; kingdom Metazoa; phylum Platyhelminthes; class Cestoda; order Cyclophyllidea; family Taeniidae; genus Taenia; species Taenia solium. The sequence continues at coordinate 7,985 of MIEF01011088.1, read as the reverse complement.
CTTTTGTCCCTGTCTTGCCGAAACACAAACAACTCTATTTTCCTACATCGTTATCCAAAACTATCAATTCCTGTTTCGCATATCTGCATAGCTGCCCTTGCAATTTTTTAATCAAACGAAAAATTGGGCCTTCTTAAACACTGGACCTATGGTGTTGCCTCATTCTCGGGGAGGTGGAGAGTGAAGTCGAGAGCACGTAGGCCAGGGTTGAATGAGCGGAGGATTTCTTTTCAATACTGAGCGCCAGTAGAACGACGTGTATTTTGACTCAGCAACATGAAACTGAGCTTACTTAACGTTAGTTCTCGCCCTATGCGGACCATGATAAATCAATCATACCCTGCGCCTTTGTGCGTCTGCTTTATTTTAGGGGCTCCTCACATCCTGCAAAACATTTTTTCTGTTTGCATCCTACAAATCATAAGAGGTATTTCGTTGGCATATGCCACAGTAAATTCGACTCTATTTTGTGCTAGAGGCTAATGCCTAACACAGAACGCTATGAATCCTCTGAGCCTAATTCCATTTTGTTTAAAACAATTTCCGGCACTGTGCTTCTCCAAAAGTCTGTAGCATATAAGCGTAAGAGAATCACGCAAAATCAAATACTTCTTGCATTGGAAATTTAGCACACCACATCTTGCATCATTCTCCACAAATTCTGATATGTGCAAATTCGTGCCCTCCTATCCTTAAACAAATTTGTGCTCCTACATTTTGCAGTTCTGTGCAGCCTACGGATAACATTGCATTCAGCTCCCACTACCTGCTCGTGCTTACGATCTTACATCTATGCATGTCTCTCCAATCGCGACCTGTCAGATTTTATTCCACAAACGTAAAGAATATCTGAGGCAGATATCAGGCGGAGTGATATTGACTCGGTGGAACTGTCTTTGATGTTTCATTGAACCCATTACATGACACGCCACGGTTTACAGCTTTAAGTCTATCGCAACTGCTCACCTCTTTCATCATCCTCGTGTCACATTTAGCCAAGTGCATGGAAGAGGGCATACCCATATTCGCCAAAGTAGTGGCTGCAGGATACAAATTATATTGTGGTGGAGTAGATGAAGTTTGCAAACTTGCATCGAAAAGAGCGTTACGGCTTAGTTCGCTCCCAAGCCCTCCTTTCCTGACCTCTCATTATTCGTTCTGCACAAAGATGGCGGAAGAAAGTTGGTGCAGCCTTTACTATCTGCTAGATGACGTGCACATAAGACTTCTGAAATGAACAAAACTCCAACGGCGCTAAATGGAATTCATATTCCCACACATCTCTTCAATCAGGCTCTAGTGAGCTTCAGTCCACCAATGTTGAGACTGGCGACGTAAACGGGTAATGAGTGGTGTGCTTTTCTTTATGTCGTAACATTCTTTGAAGTCTCCTCCAACCCATCATATGATCATTCACAGCGCACAGTGCTCCAATGCACAATAATGGCTCACTTGTCACTCGTGAGGGTAAAAGCAATGGGAAATACCAGATACACACCGTAATTCTCCGCATGTTCATGCACAAGACAGAAGGTGGACACGCTGCCTCATGTTGCGAATGCAGAGCCTTACCGGCCAATGCGAGCATGAGTCATGAGCTGGGGCTGCGACGCACTTCCTAGTGCACAAGTTGTCATTCAAATATCTCCAAAACCATGTTAAATGAACAGAGAAAACCAAGACAACTGCCGAAAGTACAAGTGCAGCTAGTGCGTGATGGCTCGACCTCTTCCTCCTCCTCCTCCCTCATCAGCTAGTAGCTTTGCATCCATTTACCACATCAGTCCAGATCAAACCCACTGGTACTCCAATTTGGTCTTATTGCTGCTAGTCGCCTACGGAATATCCCAAAGCACCTCGTCGCTTTATTCTCCACAATTGGCTGCCACGAGCAGAGAGAGATAGGCTCAGCCTGACTTCCTTTCTAGCAACTAATGAGGCCAATTCTATGCATGCTTAAAGGGCCGAAGGATCAATCCTTCACTTCTTCTACCCTCCTGAAGTCGTGGATTAGGGGTACACGCACAGCTTGTTGACCGCCTCTAGACGTTGTTGATCTCAATTTGCACAACTTGACAGCAAAAGACAAATTTATGCCCAGCCCATTTTAGCGAGCATAATGAGACATTAGTGATCGAATCATGACGCCTAGTCAAAAAGTCAACTTGGAATAATTGTGTGCGCATTGCGTAAAATGCATCTAATGTATTCTGTGACACTAGTCTGCCTAGCCTCTCAGTTTTTTGTTACTCCCCCGATTTTCCTGGGCTGTGGTAAGTAAACCAACATACCTTTACGCATGGTAAATTCTTCTAAGGAGCTAGATGATTGCCGAAATAGGACGAAGTCCATCGATGCCGAGAAAGCAGAAGCCATGAATTGCGTGTAAAATATAACACAAACCCTAGCCCTGTGTTTTCACACAATTTAGTGGCAGTTGAGTTTGTGTGGTAGATGCAGAGATGTGACCTATGATGTATCAGATAATGAGGTCAAAGTGACTTCAAAGAATGTTGTGACAAATTAAAATCACAGCTTCTTTTCGCTTCAATCAGCAATTTTAACGTTTGTGAGAACTTGCTAGGACTAGACTGGAGAGACAAAAGCGCACCAAAATTCGTAGGGATTTGGAGTTGGTGGGAGAAAAACGCTTTGTCACTTGTAGGGCACAGAGAGATGCAGCTCCAACGCATGCTCCAATCAAGCGTCATTTGTTTCAGTAAAGTAGGAGAGAAGGAATTGTGGCTGTGGTAAATCGTAGCCAATTAACCTCGCTGCGTCAAATTATTGCGAGCAAACTCTTTCAAATTATTTTTCTAGGGGAACGAGTGAGCGATCAATCTGTGATTTCTGACTTCATAGATTTGCAATGCACAACAATCGCAATTTCATTTGCAAAAAACTGAAGTCGAATGTGATCGATACTGGGAGCATTATTTTATTCTTTGAGTCACAATTTAAAACGAAAGCAATGCACTTTGTGGAGGCTTGCATCGAATACAAACATTTACCGTATCTCCATTACTGTACGCGCAGACCTGTGTACCGTGATGAATCATATAGTGGGTTCGAAGAAGATTCAAAATGTAATGACAAAAAACAAGAGCACACCACTGGCTATCTATTCCAGTGGTTATCTTCGACAATTGCATAATAGAATCCAAAAGTGCTTGATTGGGCGGAAACGAGTGAATTCAAAATCAATCTGGCATGGTCAGACTTTTTTCTAGTTTTTTGTATCTCTGTATAAACTGAAACCAGCTCACGAGTCGGCAGGTCCGGATGACAGAGACTTAGCGCTGTGTCGATTTCCTTACGCCAACTGTGTGCAGAGCGAACATTGAGAAGTCTAGAAAGGAGTGCATGGGTGCGAACTAAGTCAAGATGCTCTTTTCGATGTAAATTAGCTAAACTCATCTATTCTATTGCAATAGTTGTTGTACGTCGAAAACACCTTTTTGAGAATATAGGTATGCACTCTTCCATGCACTTGGCTTAGTGTGACACCAAGTGGACAGATTTGAAAGGAATCTTTTACAATAAATCGCGTCTTCATTCGAGTCTTTCATAATGCTCTGGTCTAACGAGTGAGGGGTGAGCAGTTGGGGCGTGCTCAAAGCTCTAAACTGTGACGTGTCATATAATGTGGCCAATAAAGAATCAAAGACGGAATGACGAATCAAAATCACATCTCCGGCCATCTGTATCAGGTATCGGTTCCAATGTTTGTGGAATAAAATCTGATAAGTTTTGATTGGGGGAACACGCACGAGTGCAAAATCGTAAGCACAGGCAGGTAGTGGGAAGTGAATGCAACGTCATCTATAGGAGTTGAAATTTGACCAAGAATGCCAAGGCATAAATTTATATCTATCAGAACTCATGAGGACCGATGCAAGACGTGGTGTGTTGAACGTACAACGCAAGGAATCTTTGATTTCGCGTAAAATATTTGCATTTACATGACGCAGCCAAGGATGAAATATTTAGGAATTATTGTAAAGGTGTTGTGAAAAAAAGCCTGCTCCACATTTACTTACAACTGAATATTATAATAAGGAACTATACATGGAATTTGCTCACTTTGCTGCCTGGAAACCACATTACGCATTTTGCCTTCTTATCATCATGACATGCAAGCGTTAACTTGCCTAGCACAACATGTCCGCGTATTTGTGGGAGTGTAGTTTCCGCCAATTTAAACAGAAGTTGTTCTTGAAAGTGAGAGGTTGGCTGACCATATTTCCAACGTAACTTATGCTGCAAGGCAAGGAACTCTAATAATCTTCCTGCATGCTACTGTTATTTGCATGATGATGAGTGTGACTGTTCCCTTTTTATGCGCTTGTAGCCACATTGATGCTTCCACAGTCACATTGTAGGTCGAATTTTGCCTTAGTCCACAAAGAGTGAGGTTCATGTTGAGAGCGCTTGAGAGTTCATCCTGAAGTTGTAGTAAGTGGTTCATGCATCATTCAGTCTAATTGCATCCGCATAGACTTCACCCAATTTCCGCCATCTTAAGTTAATTAAATGGAATCAAGACCAATATTACTTCAATGCAAGCGGGGCCGACTTTTGCTCCGTTTATAACTGCCGCCTCCGACACCGTAGCAAGGAATAGGCTCTATTGAGCAGGCATATCTGAGCTACAAGCTTCATTTGCTAACGAAAATGTGAAATGTTTGTACCCAAAATCATGAAAGAAATATAGTGTGAAGGAGCATACTGAGGCTTTTTCTGGCTTAGCCTAATCAGCGTGTGCCACCTGAGGTTATGATTAGTGGCCGCTAATCTCGATATGGAACCTAATGTAACAGCCATACATTGGTGGCCAAGTTATTTTTGAAAAGTCAACCTTCTATGCAAATCACGATGCTAGAAAAAAGAAACGCGTAATACGGTTTTGGGGCCGCAAAAATGACCAGGAAACTACGCGCACTGTTTGTCAATCACCTATTCGCACGTGCACATTCGAGTCAAATATTAGAAGGCTGCATAGCATTCGCTCCACTGCTGACTGCAGCTCACATTGAAAACACCAATGATACCAGGTTAAAGTGAAGAACTCTTTCAGCATTGTCCATGCTTTGCACCCACAATTCACAGCTCTTTTATAGTAGCATCCCACATTCTGGTGTGACCAAGCAACATCTTTGGTTTGATTTTGGTTGCGTGCACCATCTGCATCCCGCAGTGGGTCGCTTGAGTAAATTAACCCATTTCCTCCGAGATTATTATCATTGAAGTGCATAAAGGCTTGATCTAAGAGATACTCAATGAAGTCCCACGCCGAGACATTGCAGGTTGGCGCTTTGTGTTACTTTACCGTTGGCAATTTTAGCCATGATGCACTTAGTCAACGACACCTTTTAAAAGGTGTACTTCACCGTTTGGGGACCAGCTGCGCTGACCTAAGGAAACACCGACAAATGTGAATCAATCATTGAATCTGGTCAAGTCTTCGTGTGAATTAATGAAAGCTAATTTGGTTCACATTATTTTGAGGTGTGTAAATCGATGTTGGTGCTAACTTTTACTCTGCTCATTCCACCTATTCCCTCCTTTGACAAGCATCAATCAAGTGAGAAAGGGTATATGTTTGATTTAGTTTTGTTTTCTCTAAGGGTTCGTTTTACCAAAGAACATACAGAGCGTTCATTAATTTGAAGTGAAGCAAGGCATTAGTGTGCGAAGGCTACACGCAATTCTATATCGTGCTATTCCTGTTCAAGTCGCAACTCGCATGCGCTGCATTTCTGTACATCCTGCAACCGACGCCTGCTCAGGTCTGCGATTTTCATTCGTGTTTATCATTCCAGCCATCTTATTCCCAGTGTGCTTTCTCCACAAATGTTGAAACTGATGACTGCATCAATTAGGCAATGATATGATTTTGATTTCATCGAAACTTTTAAAGAAATCACTTCGAAACCCATTAAATGATCCATCAAATTCCACATCCATGGATCAATCATATCAACTCGCATGGCATTCATTCGGGTAAAAGAATTAGGATAGATTCTATGTGGAGATTCAAAAGCACTTCATGGATTTGCTTTCTTGTCATTAGTGGTCTTTGTCCCATTTCTCCAATCTTGCCCCGCCATATTAACCAATGTCGCCATGGGTCAATGCACATTAGTTTTGTCTATCGGAACCCAGAAGAATTCGGGTAAGGCATTTAATAGAATCTGGAGTGACTAGACCGCCCAATGTTGCCAAATCAATTAGATATGTGATGTAAGGCATTTAATAGAATCTGGAGTGACTAGACCGCCCAATGTTGCCAAATCAATTAGATATGTGATGTACACAATCAGGACATTTACCATTCCTTTTACCCTACTGAGAGACGGGTGAGCACTGTAGTGGATCAAAGGATGGGTTGAAAGACACTTCAAAGAATGTTGCGACAAAAACAAAAGCACACCACTGACTACCTGTTGCAGTTGTCAGTTGCGACATTTGTGGAAAAAGTTCAATAGGACCTAGTGGAAGAGATGCACGTGAATATGAATTTCATTTAAAGCCTTTAAAATTTTGGTCCTTTCTGAAGTCTTGGGTACACGTCAACCCTCTCACGAAACCGCAAGTCCAGATGAGAGAGATCAAATGCTGCATCCACTTTCCGTCGCAAGCTTAATGCAAAACGAATGTTGAGAAGTCAAGAAAGTGACGCTTGGGTGCGAACTAATGCACAATCCCCCTTTCATTTACAATTAACAAAATTCATCTATTCTCTCGCAATGCTTTTACACATCAAAACCACTTCTTTCGCTACGCAAGGAAAGCCATCTCGGATGCACATGGCTAAATGTGACACAAAGATGACGGGATAGGGAAGAATCTTTGGCGGGGAATCGCGTTTTCCAATCGAGGCTTTTCCAATGTTCTGATCTGACGAGTACGAGGTGAGCAGTTAGGGTAGACTTAAAGCTCTGAAATGTGATGTGTCATGCAATGGGCTCAATGAAACCTCTAAGAGTGTCAGTTCGAATCAATGTCACACCGCCGGACATCTGTATCAGGTATTGGTTGCAACGTTTGTGAATAAGATTGGGTAAGTCTCGATTGCATAGATATACGTGATTGTAGATTCAAAAGCACGGGCAGGTGGTAGGAACTGACTACAATATCATTTGTAGATTGCACAGAACTGCAAAATGTAGGGGCTGAAATTTGACCGAGACTGATAAAACGTACATTTGTACCCATTAGAACTTGTGAGGACTGGTGCAAGATCTGGTTTTCTGAATTGGCAAGGCGTGGAGTGTTTGATTGTGGCGTGAAGCATTTGCGCTTACATTACACAAACAAGTAAGATCTAAGATCTCATTAGATGAGCATTAATAAACGGGGCAATTGCTGTCGATGCAAATACAGCTGATGTGCAATAAACTAAACACCTACACATCCTTCATCTACGGGCAGTTTTACACAAACTTGTGGCCTCCGCCCAGTTCGGACCCACTTGTACCCAGTTTGATAATGTCTTTCCTTTGGCCCATACTTTGTTTCAAATTATCTGCTAATTCCTATTTCGCTTAGCTAGTCGTTTATTGGGAGGAGTGCATTCAACAGCATCGCCGCCTGTCAGCGACGATTCCTTTCCTCAGCAGAAGTACAGAAATTATGGTAGTGATCCCAGCACACTGGCTGCCACGGTTCAGACAAATTGACCTCCCTTCCAGCAAACGACAAAGCGGATTTCGTGCTCTCTCAGAGGGTTAAGAAATCATCCCCTTATTTTTGTCACCTGAATAGTCAAGCAGGGAAATTCAGCCAGCCAGTTGTCCTCATCTAAGCCTTGTTTGTCTCGATTTGCATAAGCTTGTGGTGCAATGTTCACAGTTGATCAGTTCATCCTTGTGAAATCAATGCAAAATAAGTGACCGAATCGCGTCGTTTAGTTCTTCACCCAAGTTAGGGAATTCGTGTCCTGATTGTGCATATCACATATCTAATTGATTTGGCAACATTGG
>MIEF01010992.1:0-27351 GCA_001870725.1 Taenia solium | reverse complement strand
CGTACGGCTACCAAATTTTATCAAATCTGAGTGTTTATCCAAGCCTTAATTTCTTCTAAATCCTTAATTATCAAAAACAGTTTTATGAAATAATACCTGATGGATCAAAAGTTTATGGAAAACGTTTTTAAGTAAAGCAAAAACAGGGATCTGGTAGCATGTCAAAGACTCCAAACGAATTGTGTGGCAATTGGGTAAATTACATGATTGACTATGCTGAAGGGACGGATCAGATCCATTAAGGCCATTCTAACATGCATGCGGTAACTTCTAAAGATACAACTTTACTGCAACAATCAACATCTACGAAATTTGTACCTCAGGTTATTTGTTCTCTGTGATTTTTGGCAGAATCAATCCAAATGTAAAGATACGAACACCGATCACTACACACTGTTTCCTTTGCTAAGGTCTTTGAAATGTTACAAAAAAGAAGCAGCTGCATATAACTTGATCCAATTAAGAACCATTTACCATTTAACACCCGATAGAGATCCAACATTCAACAAGACGATTTTCTATTTCCCATTTTCCACCTCATACCTCACCGCTACCAAACTTTTGTATGAAAATATGAGTTTTAAGGTGTTGGCCTTCCTGAAGCAATATAGGCACGGAAAGCCTTGATAAAGAGTTTTGATGTAAGTATTTCGTTTGCTCGGCATAGACTACAGACAGTGATACGATTAGACCACCTCCGACTGAAATATGGGAAGGACCAGTTTGCTAACAAATCACGCTCTCGGATGAATAAGTTCAGAGTAAACCACCTTCAGAGAAAGGAATGGGAAGGTAACATCAAGAGAACGTACCTTCCAGAGAGCAGATCCTTTCGCAATTGCAGACAGAGCAGATAGCGCGTCATTTCGTCATAGATGTCCTCATGCGGCTTAGGTGGGTAGATGCGAACACCGAACCAAAATTGTGTATTTCCTGAAGTGGGATTTGAAGCCCCTCAAGTAAAATCAATCCCAATAATGTAAGAATTTAATTATTATGCTCAAATAGGGACTTGATAGGAGTTGGTTGGCCGACTTGCAACAATAGATTACTGTCACTTTAGCTTTGAGGAAAAATTATAATCCGAGAAAAGATCTGAAAGAGGGTATTTTTTAGCATGAACTGGTTTTTTGTCCTTAAAAGGCTATCAGCTACGCGTTTGTTTTCTTACAATAAATAAAACGCTTCGCGGTAATTCTCCCCGAAGAACACTTCGAGTGTCATTCCTACTCGAAAGCTTTACCTTCTAAATGAATACTTTTCTACTTATGCTTTTGACAATAGACGAAAGTATCTACTACATTTATGAACGCACTCTATTTGAAATAACTCCACCGCCATAGTGACCACAGACTTGCGAGAAAACAATTTTGCGATACGCCTATCTATTTCCCCTGTCCATGAGGGAACTTGACTAACCAAAGCATTTCTGAGGCAAAAAGGTTGGGGAACCTTTAACACCCTTTGGGAAGGGTATACGGACACTGCATTGATGGCACTTTAATAAGACGTGTCTGACGTCCTTGAAATGAACTCAAAATCGAACTAGATCGAGTGGTGGCTAAAATGCGCTTGTCGCAACACAGCATACCCTCCTCAACTCCCCACCAAAAATACCATGAATCAATAGGGGAACAGCCTTTCTACGACATTACTTCAGGATTGCATCTGACTCGGTTTTGGAAATGACTTCAATTTAACCAATTATCGATACAATGGTCACTATAGAGATGTGACAACTGAAAGCGCCAAGTATGAGACTCAATACAGGACGGAGCTATGCAGTGTGTTGTGTGTTTTATTGTGTAAATGGGGATTTATTTTACCGAATTACAGTGACCGTTTTCGAACAATTTAACAGTTACGGATGGTGGGTGCGTATAGGTCCATCCCTTCTTGACCTACGTCCTCCCGTATATTTTTGTTGGGGCAGTATAGACACGCATTTCATATGACGTCTTGGCATCTGCGTTACCCCTGAAGATGGCACTAAGCATGGCTCTGGAATTACTCTTATTGCCAAGCAATGCATAAAGTCCGAACAAACGAAGTGAAAAGCATCTGTCAGATAGCTCCCAACTTTTCAGCCCTGCCATTGCTAGAAATGAAGTCCACTTGATGACTTCCAAATTCGACCATAGTGCAACTTCCCGTGGACTCCGATAAGGCAAGTTTACTGCTACGTCCTGTTAAAAAATTTGCCAAAAAGATTTACTTGGGAAGTGCCCCTTAAGACTGGACGATGTTCCACAGTAAGCATATATCGTGATCGCACTCCTCCTTAAGCCCTCTATGAGATTTTGATTGCATTAAATAATTTATGCATATAATTCCTAGACAGTGTGGGGATGTCAAGACTTCAGATTCAGTTTTTAACGCCGATATTGTGCATTTTTTGTTGCCATCCGCGATGCAAAACTTGACTTTGACTTGACCTAAAAACTCTCATGATGTGGGTGTGCATATAACGTTATCTACGGAAACCCTTCCTTTAATCACGTTTTTAGTGGAGTACCTAGCTGATCTACGTAGACGTACAAATCTGTGTAGAAATAGGAATTACGCTTGAAGACGGTACAAAGCGTGAATATGGTTGCTGCATTATGGCCCTAAAGGATTATGGACTACAGCCCAAGACAAAATGAGCAATACCTCGTATAACCTCGAGAAACGATCACGACAGTGGGGACCTTCAGATGCGCCAGTAAAGCAATAAAGGTGTCTGAGGTAATAGGTGGACATTGTGTACCCCTGCTATAGCATTTGCTGGAGAGAAAAGACATCCTCACACGCTCAAAGAGATGTTAAAATTAGGAGAGGTTTATTGACCAGAAAGCTCATCAACGAGGCGGATAAATGGATAGCACCGCACCGGCGGAGCACCTCAATATGGGGAGTGGGTAGTTTTCCAATCCTCAAATGCGGTTCGGTTAAAAAGAAGGTAATCAATTAAGGAATGAGTGAGACTTACTCTTACACTGTTCCACCATTTTTCGATCCATTTTCAGCCAAAACTACGGAAAAAAACGAAGGAGATTATTTAGAGGCAGTAGAATTGGCGCAGAAATAGAACTACTACTTTGCCTCACTGGTGGAGAAATGTTTCAGGGTGTGGTTATGAGACTTCGTGATACGAAAAAAGACTAATCGAAAGGGGCAATAAACTTGCCCCTACTCTCCAAAATAAGCACACACACGTGTATGGATAAAAATAGACGCATAAAATCATCGGGTGAATGCGTAGGGAACGTTAAGTAGCAGTGTAATATGAAATAGTGAGACGTTTTGTACATACTGATTGACATCAAAATCCGCTTGAAATGTAAGAATGTTTCATTAGGAAACACAAAACAGCAATCTTTTGTGTTGCATGAGGGTTTTCACACTTTCCGCCACCCCTTGAAGTCAATAAAAGAGAACGCCAGATTCCTGGCGAACACGCGTGATAAAGGGAACAAAAGCAGAAAACTGCCTTCTTTAACCCAGTTTCTATGCCGTTTTCATGCGCAGTAGACTGCAAGAACAACCGACTTGCCAAACAGAACCTGTCACATGACACTCAGGTAGTAAGGCCAGGAAAATATTCGGTAGTGAGTGTGAAAATTTCAAAATAATCCCTGTGACAAGCGATAATAAGGTATTAATTTAGTCACGTAGGTCAACCTCAATGGTTCATTATCAACTTCACAGGGGAACTCGATCCGTTTCTTCATAAACGAGTAAGTGAATGCCAGCATAACATAAATATGGATCATGTTAGTGAATCGCGCCTTTGAATTAAGCTTCATTAAACGATAAAAAGAAACTAATGATTAAAATACTTGGGAATGCCCCCAAACCATGAGCTTCAGAGTAGTGCATTTCCGATACTTGAACGTGTACCCTCAGCATCCTGTCCATAGAATTACATGCATTAGAAGGCCTTAGAAATTGTCATGAACCTGCAAATTAGACTAATTACCCAAAACGCCGTCCCGAAGGAATTTATCTAGACTACTTAATCCTCTACTACCAACAATAATTTTGAGTGCAGACTTAGTGCGCCCTACTTAGTCAATTCCACATAGTTATGTGCGCTACTAGATTATCAGGCCAGGTCATAAACAAATTAAGGTTTACCAAACTTAAATCAGTTATTTTTCCTACCAAAAGAGAGGGATTAATGGTTCGTGTAGGCGCAAAAATAACCAGAACGTGTAGATCATTACAAGTGCCAATCTGTGTACGAGAGGTAAACTAACTCAGTATTGAAAAAAAAGTGCCTCGGAATGCTCAACTCAAATAGGTTTCAGTGTTAATAACATTGCATGATTAAATCCGTTTGAGGTAATAAAAAACTACAGAACGCATGGCTAACATGGCAAACCAGGGTGGTGGTGATTTGAATAACAGGCATTAAAACTCCCCTATACATTTAAAACAGTACACTGACCAATAAGTCCCGGAAAATAGTCTGTTTCCCAGGGTGTGCTTTGCTTTAAAAGCAAAAGCAGTTTCTAGTGGCAAAAAACATTCCTTTCAACAAAAGTCCTATGCGAAGGATTTCGAAACAAGGAAGAAATTGAGCAGATTCCAAAAATGGTGATCGCGTACTATGCATTGACCCATGCTTGGGTTTCCGAGGAAATTGTACCAAAGTTGAAAAGCGTTCTATTATTCATTTTTCAGCAGTACAAAGTCATCTCACCCAGAGTGGTCCATGAGTGAATCTGAAAGTTTAGAAAGTGCTCGTATTGATGCAACGAAGGGGAACGCATCATTAACACCTAGCTACCTCCACGGCCTTGAATAACGAAGAAATCGTTTCAACAAGTGAAACCTTCAGATAAGAGTACCACCTGACCACTTTCTGTCTTTTGCACGGGCAGGCTCGAAGAACCTGCAAATAGCTGAAGCCAAATCCATTGCTGGATATTTTATTTACTGCTCAAAAATAAATTCCGCGCCAGTAACCTTTTGAGGACAGAAAATGAATACAGGCTCGAAAATGCCTTTGTCAGATTCCTTAAAATTGATTTTGACCCTCTACATTCAAGTTAACAAAAATTAGAAATTCGATGGCAAATTTCAGCTTATCAATGCCTCACCTATTAGGCCAAATTAACGCAGGGCATGAGAACCATTTCTCTTTAGACAAACCATCGGAAAAATACCATTTCCAACATGCTCAGTGTAATTCCTTTCAACATTATATGCCTATGATAATGAAGTATGCATAGACCATTTCAATAAAGGTCCAATTTGCGAAAAAAAAGGTTAAGCATTTGCCACATTTAATGAAAATGATTTTATTTCTCATAGCAACTATAACAGATACTGCACTTTTGACTTTTCAAGCATCATTACTGCTGGGACTAGGAAGCAAGATTTCGGCAAAAACATAAATAAAGCTTTTCAGACCGTCTGGCCCTAACTGGCGAAGGCGAACTCCTCGCTTCAAAAGTTAGTTATGTTTTCAGTGTTCCAATACGAGCTGGCGCTTTCGTCGTGATGCCTAGGAGGTAGGAATCAAGAGGCAATGACACGGTCACGTCAATTCTAGCGATTTGAGCAAAAAGAGGTCCAACACTGACAAAAGGACCACTTCAAGGCTGAAGATGTTACTTTTTAGGAGTGTGCTGCAGTAAACCTTTCTGTGGTAGAAATGGAAGGGTGGGTGGAGTCAAAAAGATATAAAAATCACACCGGAACGCCACAGTGGTGGATGGCGCATTGTTCCGCAGCCCCAGTCTGCCATGGCATTCGTCTGGAGAATGACGACAATGAGGCACTGACCCCTGCAACAACAGGCGAGGGATGCTTGAAGAAGTAGAGGCCAAAGAACTCGAGCTCTCGGAGGCCGAGGTACTGACACACCTCCTGAAGGAGGTCCGAACCGGTTGCCGATTTCTAAGTGAGAAATGGACGGGATATTTAAAGCTGTTATTGATGCGGATACCTCACAGAGAATTACAAAATAAGGTTAGGCAAATACATCCTTCTCGTATGGGAACTTAACATTATGATCAATACAATATAAACACATTAAAAAATTGCAATAAATTTAAGAAGCCACTGAGATTAGAATAAGCTCTCAGATTTGATAAAATTTGGTAGCCGTACGGCGCTTCGCTTTTCGTGCGCTAGTGTTTCGATGAGAGAATCGTTTATGCGATCGCAATGCATGATAGTCGTCGTTTCAGCATGTGATATTTTTGCCACCTATATTTTCTGCAGTATACTCACTAACAAAACGACGAAAATGAGTGTTGGGCGGGGAAGTTGTTCGTTGTGAGTTCAGCTTGCAATCACAAAATGCCTGGTTGGGTGAGTGAGGCGATTACAGAACACTCGTAGGATGCGTAAAGCGAATCGACTCCGCACACTACAGTACTAACCAGGTACTGAATAGTTCATTCATTCACGATGACCTCCCAACTAGCCAGCTTCGCGGGGAGTAAAAGCCATCAACAAGTGGAGCAGCTTTTTTGCTCACTTTGCATGAGTGGGTGTGCATGTTGGCGCTTAACTTTGTGGTACACTATTAGGGGTCGTGGTGTATGGGTCACACACTCAGAGGTCTGTGGGGTCGTGTGGTGGAGTTCAAGGTCATTGCCTACTGCTACTACTATCGTTTTTGTGAGTGGGGAGAGTGTGGGAGTAGAAGGGAGTGTCGGAGTCCTGACGTTTAATCATTCCGCTTTCCATGAAGTAGTGCTTCACTGTGCCTGCTTCGGAACACTTCTTTTCCGTTGAATGCGATGTGCCTTTTCAAGTGAATTGAGACAGGATTTTGGTGCCATTCCAAATGAAGTTGAATGTGTACTCAACATCTGCCATAACTCTATAGAATTTTAATAATGTGTTTTTTGTCCCGGACAAAGGTTTGAATCAGTTCAGGAGACATTAGTGCATAACGTGGAAAGGCTAGCAATGTTCGCATTTTCGCATTTATCGTTCAATTAAATAAAATTAACTGTCTGCGTGGTGGAGAAAGCACAATAGCTACCACAAGAGCGGAGGTTGTCGTGAATTCCCAACGTTAAAGTAACTGTGTTGACTCACCTTGACTATCGCAAGTACAGGTTCATGTTCATCTGAATGCATGATTGGTATTCTATGAGATTACTGAAAGAGGGGATGATTCTGAGACTTCTTCACGAAAACGAGGAATAAGAGGAAGCCTGAACGCTAATGTTTGATTAGACACTTTTGCGTTAAGAAAAGAGTGGAAGATGCGTAAACAATAGCTCAGGACACCAAAAGGCAAAGTCACCGTAAGTTAAAGGATGAATGTTGTCTGTGATAGTAGTGGTAAATGTTCTTTAGATCGATGGGACCCAAAAATTTTAAGAAGAGTGATCAATTGCTTCATTGTGTTAAGTGAATATTCTTTTCAGCAATTCGACCACCCTTGTGGTTTAATGTCCCATGGGTCTGTAAGTCCTGAGTCGGAATAGCCATAAAATGTAAGCTTAAATAGAATCATGCTAAAAGGGGGTAGAACTGCGCACTGTCTTGGACAAAACACCCGAATATATTCTAGTCAGTAAGTGCACTTGGGTGTGAATTGCGAAAATAGAATGGCAGTTGAAGGAATTGCAAGGGGGCTGTGATTCTGAAATTCGTATATGCTCCACTTAGTTATGGCCCTAAGTTTATTGTTGCACCTATCCCATGGGGCGACAACAGAAATGGGATCGTAAGCGCAAATGCGCAGTTGATCATTTTAACACAACCACATTAGCACATTGCAGCACTGTGAAGAAGAGAGATACAAAAATTGCTAAACCTTTATTGAGGTCCTTTATGCGCTTTCGTGGTGAAATAGAACGACTTAGTTACAAATCGTTTGAGCTTCAAATTCACTCTTAGCAAAACTGAATCGAGAGTATTTCTGATGTCTTCAACATAAGAAGAGGTCCAAATGCAGTATAGATTTTAAGATAAAAATCCTCATCTATTCTTCGGTCCTTCCTCTTAAAAAGGAGCATAAATGAAAAGAAGGATGACTATTAGCACACAAAACTGAAATTTTGTAATACGGAACTGCAACCTATAGAAATGGGTCAATCCAACAACAAACGAAATCGTCACTAGATGCATCAACATCCATACAGCTGTAGTCCAAGTTGTGTTTCCATTCAAACAAGAGCATGTGAAAAATCTCATACCTGTTAATCATGGGGATCAATTTAGATTTAATAATAGGAAAGCCTCATCGCTACATCCGTTAATGCCTCCAGTTACTCATATTTTGGGATGAAATGATACTGCGATATGTTTAGCTGAAGACAATCAGAATCCCAACGGTCAGTAGTTTTGAGTAATTTCCAAGAAGTCGCACAAACCTTCTAACGATTGCAGATCATGAAATATCAACATTCGGAAATGTCAAGCCGACGTGTATACCTAGGAAGTACAAAGTTGGGGATGGATTGCAAGCAATTTTCAATAAAATTTGACAAGGTTGTCAAAAAGTTTTACCGACATCAGCATCCTGAGTTTTGCATCATATTTGAGTTTCAAACAGATTGTGGAATGAAGTCAATGGCCAGTAAAAAACGTCATGATATTAGTTTACTGTAATTTGACTATTTTGACCCCTCAAGTAAAAAATATAAAAAAAATATCGCATTGCAGCAACAAATGTTTGGGACGTGATATCAGCAGTTAGGAAACGGAAAATGCAACCAACTTCATGGAGTGTCATCCCATGCTACATAAGCGTTTCGAATGAAATAAACTGCTAGGCTTCTTCTTTGGGCTAAGTCCAGGTTTTGCAGTCAGCATTTACTCAGCAACGAGGAGTACTGACTATATGCAAACTCGTGAAGTTGATGGCACACAATAAAATTTCATTATACCCTAACAAGAACAAGGAATTTGAGATGGAAAGATTATCCGAGATGGACTGATATCGGATGGGTTGAGTTTACATGAGTTTATGAGATATAAAATACGTATAGGCATATTCTTCAATTCAAACTTGAAAGGGAATCTCAAAAAGGGAACGCGGAGACAGAAAAAGTGAAATGCCTTTCAAACCCACCTTGAGAGGCACTTCAAGAGTCTCTTCATTGAGGAGGGTGATTCGGTAGACACGCGCGGTGCGAAGACCCGAGGATGTGGAGCTCAGAGGTCGTGGAAAGGTGCTCCGACGAGCCAGACTTGCTCCGCGTGAGCGGGTGGTGAAAGCAGCGGAAGAAGAGGTAAATGTGATAGAGGGCGCCGCGTTTAGGGTTGTGCTATCCCCCTCGTCACCCCTCCCCTTGGGCAGCGTTGCACTGCGTGCCAAACGCAACCGTGGCGGTTCGACGTGAAGAACGGTGTTGGTTGAGGAGACGATGGAAGAAAATGCATTCTCCTGTTAAAGTAAAGATAAGAAGTCATCTCAATCATCATTATAGCCTACTTGAGGGGAAAAAGGAATAAGAGAACCGCATGCATGCATCTAGCAAAGCAATGCATACTGCTTCCACATGTCATTTCGACATTTCCAATCGGCTTTGGCTGCATCCCCATAAAATTCGAAATGGGAATACGGATATAGCTACGGAAAATGGCAAATTCGGAGGAAAAAAACATAAACGGTCGCTGTTATTGCACGGATGATAAAGTAAAAGTGTAAGGGCAAAGTGTACATAACGCTTTAATTCTTTTTCAAATGGACGATGAGAAATTGCTGTCTTAACTAGCTGGAGCTGTGCATCAATCCATCTCAAACGACATGCACTGAAAGCGATTAACCGTCGGTAAGTATCGAACCAACAGAAACAAGTTATAGAAAACAACCGATGGTTTTAGCTTAAATTATCGAGATTAACGGATACTAAAACGTCTTTGAACTCTATAATTAAACTAATTCTTGACGTACACACTGAAACCATAATAGAGCAGACAGACATGCTAGAGAGAGCACACTGTGCGCAAGTCCAAAATAAAATAACAAAAGATAAAAGCTAAATCTGATCAGCATCAGGAATTCAAATAGGAGACTGAAACTGAGTTCAGGTGCTTCTGGTCTGCTCACTCTTCCAGCTTCACAAGCACGATAAAGATAAGAGTGGAGTTAATCCTTAAAGGCACAAACTGACCCCAAATACAAACAGACAAAGGAGAGAACCTCACCCTGGTGGAAACGATTGAAGATGAGGTGTCAAGGTCAGAGTCTTCAGGAGTGGCCAGAGGTAGTTGCGGCGAGGCATTGTATGCAGGTAGGAAGTGCGGGATTGGGAGGGTTACCTGGTTCTGTCTAGGGTCCGCATTCATTTGTGGAAACGTCGGCTAGAAATTGACTGTATCTGAATTTGGAGCAATGGAAATGTGCGCCCAAACTAAAAAGCTTTAAATAATAAAACTTAATTCTATTGAGCTCACACAAACGGACCATTTATTGGAAGCACTGACCGCATTTCTATAAATTATCAAATTGTTTTGAAAAACTGGTCACAGTTACCGCAATAAAAATCGGTTACATAAACATCAAAGTAAAGCAAAAATATTATGTTCACAACCTTTTAAAATAAAAGGAAGGAGACTTCACAGTACATGATATAATGAAAATTAGGATACACGTCCACCTACCTATTCATGGAAAAAGCCAAAAGTTGGTCGGTGGTTTGATTTAATTACACATACAAAACTGCGAAAAAAAGGGAGACAAATGAGCATGAGTCAAACTTGACTCGTAAAACTTAGGTCAGTGAAGAACATAGGCTCAGCAATGGTATATTGTCTGATCAAATGTAAAACGCAAATAAAAAAGGAAAAAATCGCAAAAAAATTAGCAAAACAAACAACTCAAGAATCACAAAAATGGTGTAAGAAATCCAACACAGTGCAATGTCCCAGTTCTCCATCAGCCCAATTCAGGGAAATTTGGGCATTTTAATAAAGCTTGGAGTTTTTAAATAATCGCATACCGAAACTAAATATTATGAAGTGACAACCTAATAAATCAATGCACAGAAGCAGACACCAGATTAATTTGTTAGCATTAAAACGTGACCCTAACACTGAATATATTGCTTTTATCAGAGTCCTCAGAACGCTTTATAAAAATCACTTTCCTGATTTCATGTGCAACCAAACGTGCACGCAAATGCAATAGGTGATAAGGCTCAAATCAAATAAATCTGTGGGAGCAGTACTACAATAAAATAACAGGCGGCCCAAAAGATTAGTCGATATATTCCTCAGACAAGGAAAATCTAGTAACTCAGGCTTGGGTTAAACACAAATACATGCGAAGTAAAAGGTTGGCAAATTTTGGGGCAAAAGTGAAAACCTAACACTTATCCAATCACTAGACATGCTTGCATTAAAATGCATCCAATATGAAAGACAGCACAATAATTACTGAACAGTGCTCTGACACAAGACGACACACAGGCCGTGCACAAACGTGAATGCAAGTCACGAATGTAAGCAATTTTATTTAGAAAAACGAACCTCGTACAATATAAATGAACCGAAATTCCTCTAAAAGAAGGGGAAGAAGTAGAGAAGCGCCATACCGGCATAAATTTCCTCATCCTGGTGCCGTGACCTTCGAGGCCTAAATAAGGAAATAGTAAACTTAATGTGTCGACAGCCTTGTAAGGAACATAAGATTTTGGGTGAAAATAGAATGCTCTAAAATTTTCCAGGAATTATTTATATGCACAGATTTTTTGGAACACATTCTGAGTTAAGCCACCTCAACCAATTTTACGACTTGAGAGGATGATATGAACTACTAATAGGGCATTTAAAACATATCACTCGTGCTGCTATTTGGTTAATTACTCAGTTAACAAGAGGCACCATAAAAGCCAAACGGAACGTGTTTGTTCATGGTTCACATTAACACAAAAGATCTAAAAATTACACTTACGGAAAACAATCGATACCAGCTGTTAAAATGCTTATTGTGGGCTTAACTTGCACACCCCTATTGTGCATTGGAGGAAATTTGCCTATTTTTCTACAGGAAGCCGTAATACATAAAGCATCATTGTTACCTGGTTGAAGAGTACCATTAATGCCCTCAAGGATTTTGAGCTCTGTGCATTGTTTTTGAACAGCGTTACGCCTCCCCCCCTCCCGCTAAAATCACAACGTTTTGCCATGCTAATTAGTGTGATATTTAATGAATCAACAAAGTCCGGTTTAGCCTTGAAAGAATTTTAGCGTTGCGGTCATAACCGGTCTACCCATTTTCTGATTTCTTGGTTCTGGTTAAGAGATGAGTTTTCGCTCTCATCTACATAAGTTTGCATCTTAAAAGACTGTTTTCTTCCCTGTTTGGCGTTCTTTACTTTCATTACTCCTGATCATCCGCTGCGGTTTCATTTCTTTTCCACCGGTTGCGTTTCGATGTATTTCTTTAATAGTATCCTAATTGCTTTCACATGCAGATTGGGTTTTTGCTGTTTGTTCTTGGGTCGATAAGGTGCGAAAGATTACTTCAGCTTATAACTGGACTTCATTTGGATGTGCTATTTCTGATGTCTACGCCAACTCCTTTTGATGTTTTCTATTTATGCTGAACACGTGACTTTGCTTTTGTATTTTTGTATTTTTTTTGCAAGCTTACTTGTAGGTGCTTCAATCCATTTGCATATCTGCTTTTTTTTACTTTCCTATAATGCTTGGTTTATTATCTCTCGAAATGCTAACGAATAAGCAGAAGCTTTGTTACTAATAAAGGCACATTAGAAGTTTGACACTCTATCAAGTGCACTTGTTGTCGTTATGTGATTTTAAACCACTTGATCACTGCACACGGCTCACGCCTTGGTTACAAGACATGGCAGTACACTTTTTCAATTAGTTTGTTGCTTTGAGGTGGAACAGTCTGCGACCGCAGAAGGATGGGCCTACCTGCCAACTGGCCTGGAGAAAGTCGCGAATTGCGTCACCCACCTTCCCTTGATACCTGTCAGCGTCTATCTAGCTGTCAGGCTTATTAACAAGACAAGGACGTCTACTGAACTGCTAGTCGCTAGTGTCTATGGTTTCGCCCTCATCTCCCTTTTTGGCGCTTCTTCTGCCTACCACTTTTGCGCTCTCTTTCCGGCCACGAGGTGATCCGGTCACTATTGCTGCTACTCGTTCATCATTAGTCTGATCGACGGTATTTAATTTTTAATGAATAGAATATATGCGCCTTTTCGCGTTTGTTCACCTATTATAAGTGGCATATTCTAGAAATTGACCTAAAATTAGGTGGTATTTTCGCGTACTTTCTACAGCCGCTGCCGCGATCTCCTACATTACTTTGATCGTCTGGTTATATTCGTTTTCATCGCCGCTTCCTATACTCCTTGGTTCGTTGTTTTTACCTATTCACTAAAGATTATCTGCTTTAATCTGTATTTAGATTTCGTTTGTTTGTCTTCTTGATGCCAGCATGTAGTTTTTTTCAAGCCCAAGAAGTATCAACGCTTTTAACCAACATTACGAATGCCATGAGTGATTTCCTTATTCCAACTATGCAAAAGCGCTTATTATACATGCAAAAGATAGCCTAAAAGATCCAGATTGGCTGATTTTCTTCATGTTGTGCTCTGTTAGTTAAATGAAATGATAAGTTATGTGGGGATTTTTTTTAATCAGTCCATTCCTTTGGGAATCTTGCTTTTTTGTCTTGCGTTTATCTCTCCACTGTCAATTTCACAAGTCATTCTACATTATGCTTTGTAAAATTCAGCTAATCGGCATTTTGGCGTTGAAATCTCGTTTACTTGACAACCGCCCAATGTAATTTTAATCGCTTCACCTACAAAGTCTTTTCCTGACGTGTTGATAAAGATTCCAGTCACTGTGTTAGTTAGGTTCGGTTTTCATTTGAAGACAAATGAAGTAATTTGTTACAACTTTGTGCAGCAAGCATGCATGACCGCTTTTTATTTTACTCAGGATACACACGTCAACTTAGGAGATAAACAGTGGTTTTCTCTCAGATCCTCCTGCTTATTGCTTTTAAGGCTTGTGCTGCGTGAATTCGAGATGGATATTGGTCTCCTAATGCTGAAAGCCATTTGGACAACTGCTCTAGGCGGTGCTGTATATCAGTATTTTTGTCGAAGAAAGTAAGTAGAAAATGCTACCATAACTTGATTCTTCTTTTAGATGGAAGCTTTTTAGCCTCATCTTCTATCTCATAATTGGTGTGCTGCCGGCGATTTCCGTTGCTTATCTGGTTAGATCCTGTTATTCTACTGCGCGTCACGATATCAGCATGAATACATATCTTCCAACTAGTAATACGTCATAAATCTGATTGTAGAAGGATCTATCTGGGATTCGAATTGTAGCACTGGGTGGACTGACTTATATCACAGGGACTATCTTCTTCAAAATGGACGGCGTGATTCCTATGGCACATGCCATTTGGCACTGCTTCGTTGCGCTGGCTGCCTACATTCATTTCTCAGCAATCGACCGATATCTCTACTCCCATCTAATTTGAAGCAATGAGGACTCAGCAAAAGCAATGTGTTGCTTTCACATCATTTATCAATGTATTGTGTAGTCTGACACTTAATCCTTTGCCTCCTCTTGCTGCGCACCAGCGTTATCATTCATCCGACTTGTTAACCATTTATGCTATTAGTGCTTGGCAAATGTCAATCCAAGAAACTGAGCTCAGGGGTACCGTGCATTCCTGAAGTCACGTGTTGCTATATGTTAAAATAATTGGAGACCAACGTATTGAAAAGGTCTTTTGTAGTTACTAACATACAATCTATCCCTTGTTAATGATCGCTACAATCCCAGAAATGGCGTGGCTGTTTCGACCTTTCGAGGGTTTCCACGAGTTTTCTCTTCCTCCAACGCTCGAGAACATTTCAGAGCGACCTCATTGGAGGCCTCCCTTGACTTAGTGTTCACAATACATCATGACCAATCACGGCACCATGAATGCGCCGTGGCTCAACACTCACCTAGCGAGTGCAAGCGTAAGTGCCAAGCTCTAATTGTCCGCGCATTATCGGTACTAAAGACCTTATCTTGCTAATAATCTCGCTTTTTCGGGTTTTCTGGTTAGATAGACCATAATTTTATGCTCACAGCATCACATCGTAGTCCTATTGCACATATTAGGAGAGTCGAAGTAGTGGATTAGAAGCCTGGACCCGCATGCGTTAGCAAGTAGCTATAAGTTGCACTCTTCACACCATAGGAACTTGCCACTCTTGGATTGCTTACGAGGTGATTTTTGATGGGGCATGACACAAGCATTTGGACGGGTAGAGATGTGCTCTATGGTCATTTGTAAATGACTCACTAGCTGCATGCGTGTGGGGTCGTGTATCTTTTGTGAGCAGGGAATCGCAGCTAGGATTGTCTAAGTTACTACTCTTCTGCCCAATGCCGAACAGCATGGTTGGGATCCACTCACTACAGTAGCTTAGACATGCAAGAGAGATCTGCTCGCAGGAAGCAAAGAGGGGAATTTTTCTATGACCGATCCAACTCGCCCACTAGGGGTTCTCCCTCCTCGTGGAGGCTGCCTTGGAGTTATTACGTTTGCTGCGCTTGGTCCCCTTGCCAAGCAAACAGAAGACAGGGTCGACCTCGATGGTAGCGAGTATCTCCAGTGTCCTTCCACCTGCGGCGATCGGGCGTTGCGGGAGCAGTGCAATTCTATCGAATCTGCTGATCAGCCATGAGTTGGGTCGGTGCAGAAGTCCCGATCTATTTCGACTCCTTTGCTCTAATAGCCATGCAAATGAAATGCGTGACAGGAACTTGCAACCCATGCTGGGAATTCAAAAAATTGCAAAAATATGGTTAATGTTTCAATAGTTCCAGGATAACCTCGAACGGCATTTGAGGCACAAAGGGCTTTTTATCTGATTGGTGCACGTTTCTTCATTGAGCCCTCATTTTGCTACCTGTTAAGGTGTATCAGTTGTCTTTAGCTTCTTTGGCGCATTTCTTCAAGCACTTGGCAATGGCGCCACTACTATGCAAAATGTTGTTATTGTCATCGATGTCAGCTTCAGCCATCCGATACATGGAGCACACCCTTTCATCAGACTTTAACGACTGCAAAAACATCGGCAATAATCCCATATTGTTTGGTTGTAAATGATCGAAATTGTGCTCTTGCCGCTTTAAACGGTAAGAGTGGAGAGTCCGGGTGTTACAGCATCCCTGAATACTGATTGCAAGTATGAAAATTGCCAAAGCAAGGGTGAAAGTGGGTGGAATAAAGGCATCTTGATCGTTTGCATATCCTCCTGACTTAAGCCTAGGTGTAGGTAGTAGATTCAATAAAAATGCATCCAAACAATTACTTGGATCATTACACGTAGCGAGAAATACCTCAAGAGAAAGTAAGTTCTGCTCTGGCTAGTGCCCGCATGAGAGGCAGTGTTTCCTTTTATAACGCGGACTTAATCAGGTTTGACAAACAGGGGGCGAACAAAAAATCCTTTAGTGTAGATCTTTGATCAAGCTAAAAGTACTAGTGGTTCGTAATAATGGCCAAGTAAGGGATGCTGGGCGGGAGTACGGGTGGTAAAAACATTCTACGATATTCGGTGGAAGGCACGAACAGGAGTGTCTTCTGGGCTTTTAAGCATCGTGTTGCTGATTCTAGTCACTTAATTGGTGAGTACTTCATTGCAATGCCTGTATGGCACCGGTTTGTAGGAATTACAATACCGTTGTGTTGGTGGCACTGCGATTTGTATTGGTGTAAAGGACAACGTGGCGAATCTCAATGTTAATCATTCCAAAATGATACAAGATGAATCCACGTCTTTTTACCACATCAATTATTGCCCCTTCACTAATTGCCATGACTACAATCATCAACTAAATAGGTGAATGAATTTAGGACCACATGTAAGCCATAGGCATAGTCAGCCAGGTTTCGTGATGATTGCTAGTTTTGTTATGCTTCTATTTTAAGAATAATCAACCTAGAACAACTAATCACGTTGGATGGCATGCAGAAATTAATTTAAATGAAATGTATTGGCACTCTGGGTTTACAGGCTCACTGTCTACTCGACTCCTCCATTGTTATTACCTTTAGGTCTGTCTGGTTCAACAGAAGCAGCTTAATTTGACTAGCATGAATGCACAAGCAAGAAAGAACACAGAAACAAGCAGCAAAAAGTCGAGCAGAAAATCACGTTTCCTACTTGTGGTACCGTAGTAAAGTGGGTAGCGATTCTACTGATCATATGAAGTGGTGTTTTTTCGATGTAAACTTAGATGACATTGAAACCCTAGTTGGAGCAATCGATGAGTAAAAAGGTAGGAAATACTTGGTTCTTTAACGTCGAATGAGTACGGGATTAGATTTCATCGCTGAATTACGGATAGATCCCTATCTTGATTTAATGGGATATGGCCTTTCTGTTAAGGTACAGACAAACGAGGGGAATTGTCGGTCAATCTAGGGGAATCTTAGCTAGAGCCCTGACTTTGGAATGTTCCAGAACGTAGGAGAACGTGTGGTCAATTCCAGAACTCAGAGAAGAGACGTTATTTTGGGTTGCTGCAGACATCCACAGCAACCCAAAACCTGCACTTCCACTCAATTCGTCAAATTTGCCAGTATCATCGACTGATAGTAACCACTAAAATGTCGATGCCAGTCAAAATATAGCAAAACGATGGGAATGGGGCCACTTTTTGTCTCTAGCGATGAGCGCACTCAGTGCTTCAAGTTCTTAATACCACTGAGCAATACGGATATGCGCATTCATTAGTTAGATTCGGAAGTGGATGTGATCCGAGGTCATGCACCCACAAAAGTTTGGGGTTAGTAGGTTACAGTAGGCTCTAATTACTAGTAGTTGCAAGGACACATATAGCCACGTGAATAACCGAACTTACAAACACGCGACTGCACCGGCTGTTCGGGAAGTCAAAAGAAAGTTGATGGGCCACAGAAAGAGAGGAAACAGTATGGAGATGTTTATTACAGTAAAGAATTTCACATTACTGAGCTGCTTAAATTATTTATTTGTTTGCGAGGAAATGCTTAGGCCTATGCTGTATTCTATTTAAAACTGTTTTAAACATCAAAATGCTTTCTTGAATAGCTACATTCATGTGACCTAATGTCAAGCACTAGGCTGATCCTCCGACTTCCATGAAAGCGTAAACGTTTCGGTACTCCCCTGTAGTCTACCCGTGCTGTTCGCCTGGAACAATGCAGGCCTTCAATAAAATGTGCTAGCTAAGGAATGAGAAGAGTGCTGTTCCAAACGATTGAGGCTTCCCCTGTCTAGCTCCTCTTTGCAATATGTTAAGACAAACCAAGTGAAAAGCAGAGTTGTTTTCTCCGCTTCTGTATTGCTATCTTCCAATACCAAGACACCAAAATAGATATCTCTCCCTTCCTGAGGAATTTCACGTGACGATCAGTGGACCAATTTAGGAATAAATCTTCATGGGTTTGCCAGGATTTGGTGATCTATTTGTTGCAATGGGTAAATTGCGCTGAGCACTCTCAAAACCATATCGGTCCAGTTGCCCTTGAAGCCGGTCCAAAAGGCAAACGTGGAAAAAGCTTTATTTAAGCGTACAGACTGGTTAAAAGAGTAGTAGTGGTGAAATTGTGGGTGTTTGAAGACACATCCAATTCACAAAGCAAAGGTCAGTAGGCAGCATACCATTTGGATGTTAATTTGATCGCTTAAATGCTCATTAGTTGGATACCCGCATTTGAAAACACACATTATGAAATAGATCTGTGCTGTGGACGCTATTTATACCTTTCCCGTAACAAAATGCATTACAGGTATCACATCGCAGAAAGATTTGAAGTCAGTTGGTGGACTGGAAGGATGACATTGCATTCTCAGAGCATTTCACACCATGTGATCGGGAATTCTGCATTAGCATTTACGGTCAGAGCATCAGGGGTGCATTATACGCCCTCTATTACACCAGCAGGCGCCTATGATAACGCTTTCGCTCTCCACTGAATTGTCTCCTTGCCACAGATGCTCTCCTCTGTGAAGAGGACTAAGATTAGAGGTAGGGAGAAAAGCAATTCTAATGCTTCACTCTGTCACGGTTCTGACGCCTGCTTTTATGCTTCCAGGGTACTTGGTTCAGATTAGGCTAGTAATATAAAATTTGCTCAATTGCAACTACGTTTTCACGCAATACGATGTGGTGACCACCGTCAGCATATTGTGAGCCGAGATTAGCTGGATGGATCACCAGATAGAATCTCATTTTCTACCTTTTGATCAACATAGTAATATTTGCCTCAAACGCAAATATCGACGACCATAGAAAGGAGTAGAATAATGAGCTTGGAACCACCGTAATACGTGGAACAGATTTACATGCAATCCTGAAGGATTCAATGAGATCATTATAGCAAGCCTTTAATACTACACTTTGAATGCCATAACAACCAAAATGATGTAGGCACTCGAAAATCAATTACTGGGTTGCATGCGGGTTTGTAAAACCTTCCTGTCTCGATTTTGTAGAAGCCTCTACTGTCTTTCAAAATTCCTCGGCATCCTGGAATGCCGCTATCCCCGTCTTCTCGACTGATTATCACCGTTGCACCGTCTTGTGGATTCCATGAAGGCAAAGATACAGCTTGACCCATTCTGTGTATCAAGATTGACGTCCGGTAGACGAAGGTACGAAAAGGAATGCCTACGAGTTTATTCCAGAAATTGTCGTTACTAGCCTTTGCTAAGAGGAGAGGTGATAAGGATACCCATGAAACATTGTGTGACATTGCGTGTCGACATGCTAGAGGTTTAATCAATTGTCGGGAATTTGCGTGACGAAGACCACTCCACGTCTCTGGTATTCACCACTAGGCAGCTAGCTGGCACTCCCTCCCTTACTCGCACCTGTCGAGAGCAGAGCCACCTACATCACTGTAGTCTCCGTCGCCCCCTATTATTGGGAACTCCACGGAATCCGATCTCACGCACATCAATACCAGATTACAATACCAGTATGTAACAAGTGCTCACATGGTTGGGCCCTTTAGGTAACAAAGAGACAGATCGGATAAACTTCACAACTGAAAAGCTCCATCAACCCCAAAGGAGGAGGCAAACTTGACACATTACATCTTCAATCAATCTAGATTCGAGGCTCTAAAACTGGTTGTTGAGGAGAAAAACAACGAAAACACCACAGGCATTCGCCGCTTTGTTTTCTATAAGAGGTGGAAGTGCACACCCTCATTCCCCAGCATTGTAGTCTGATTTATTCTTTCCCCCAAATTTAAGCCCACTTTATACTCAATGATCCGCTTTTACAACTCCTGTGGAGGCACTCTGTTGTCGGCAAATGCAACGTCGACGAACGCCATCGAACTACGTACTTCCTCCCACCTGCATAAATGAACGCGGAAACTACAACCGGTCGCACGAGAAGTATAAGATTGCCACTATTATGGTGGTCTTCTTTAAAATACTACACATTTGCTTCGCTCCTGTGCTGTTGCAGCCACTCCCCTTCATGATAAAAAAATTGTGAATTGCTCTCACTGGCTGATAACCTTGGAATCCCGCTATTAAAACTGCTTTAAATTCAACAGCTTCCATTCCATTGGGTTGGAGATGAAAATGTCGACATAACTTAGTACGGATGACAAGCAGTAATTCCCCTCCAGACCACGAATAACTGTCCGATTTTGCGCTATCGTATAGCACACCGCCAGGGCCTGTTCCACTTATTGAGGCTCTTTCGACTGTGCACGTGAATAAATACACTATGAAGCAACGGAAGCAAGGTCGATCTCGGAAATCCTATTAAAGACAGCTTTGTGTGTGACGAGACCGTGGAATCCGATTTTCACTTTCACAACTTCCATTCGTAAATACACAACTCAACACTAATCATTGTATCATCCCACAGGCATAAGTCCCACGTTTATCCAAACTAGGAAGTTCAGACACATGAGGACGGCACTAAAGGCTCAACTTAAAAGTTCCAAAGTGGAAGATTTGGCATTGAGATTTGTACAATAGGCGGCCCAAAAACTGCAACTAACGCACCAGAAACAGGTATGGGAAAAGTTGTGAGCCACATTAGCCCTCCGAGCATTAAATAAGGGCATCTTCCCACGCAATGAAATTAATGAACACCGAACCAAAGAACTCTCAAGTAGAAAACCAACTAAGAGCCTACTACTATCCTCATATTTAAGTGCAAACGATTCAGGTTGAGGACATGAATACACCAGGAAACTTTTACCACGAAAGGAGCAAGTCCGATTTACTAGGAAAATATAATTAGGTATTAGGTAAATTAATGACCTGAGACAGATCAGATTACAGGCATTTACTCAATCTTGTATGGAAACGTGTCGTTCTCCACCTGTTCATCCCATGCTTCAACCTATGAAGTCATTACTAAGAAATAAGCAAACCATAAAACTAGGGCACAAATCTTTGTATGCGAATTTGAAATAATTGCATGGTTTATAATCCTCGCCGTAGATACGAGTGCAGCGATGGAAATCGATGAAGTTTTGCAAGCAATTTCTGCAGCAACTCGCATTTTAAAGAATGAGTTACCTGGTTTGATTGATATTGGGAAACCGGGGATCATGAGGAATCGTCTTCAAAAACGAATAATCGCCGGTCTCCTTGGCTTCCCTAGCTTGTCTACGAAAATCCTCAATGTCAACCATAGTAAGGCGTTAGAGACAGTAGAAGCACCGTGACAGAAAATGGCCGATTAAAATTAGGGTTTATGAATGGAATGGCAAGAAATTCATCCAAAAGCGTTGAGGAAAAAAATATGGAAAAGAACCAATATGAAATTTAAATAAGATAATAAGCTGAAAGACACCCCATTGTGCAGATTACGGAATGTTTGCTGATGTTTAAATCATAAAATATCACCTCTTAGGAATGCCTACTAATGTGTAATGACATTTCATTTTCAACCTGTTTTAGCTGATAAAAATCGTATTGTATCTTAATTTACCCTCAGAGCAATCTCGGAAGGCTTCAATATGGTGCAAATTTTCATGAGAAATGATCTTACATAATAACAAAGCAAGTGTAAAAATAATGAAAAAAGGTATTATAAGGTGCAGCAGCCTTAAGCGTGTAGGGAAAATTATAACAGTCAATTTGCATTTAGCCTCTTCTCCAAGATTCTATTTAAAATGAGTCTAGCTGTTTTGTGTACATAATATATTATTGCTGTGAAGATTTTGGAAAAGGAGTTTGAAAAGGGTTTGTTAAAAATAGCAATTCTACTTTTGCATGTAATCACAACTTCATCCAGCCATTGGTTCTTTAAGCCACAACTTTAGTGGACCTCTTTACCCAGATACAACAAAAATTCCCCAAAAGGTAGTGCGAGAATCCCATGGCACATAATACATTTATTTGATCGCTTGTTTTAAAGAGCCCCAGCTCTTCTGCTGCACCGTGCAACGATGGGGAGGCGTCCGGCTAGATGGTAAGGTGTCTTCCGTGTCCTTACTTCGCTGCTTAGCTACCGCTACTGTAAAAACAAGCCCTATCCTAAGTCTCGCTTTTGTCGCGGTGTTCCCGATCCCAAAATCAGGATCTTCGACCTCGGCAAGAAAAAATTCGGTGTAGATGAATTCCCGCTTTGTGTGCACATGCTCTCCGATGAGTATGAACAACTCTCAAGCGAAGCATTGGAGGCTGCTCGTATTTGCGCTAACAAGTATCTTGTGAAGTACTGTGGCAAGGATGCTTTCCATCTTCGTATGCGCGTGCATCCGTACCATGTTGTGCGCATCAATAAGATGTTATCTTGCGCGGGCGCAGATAGGTAATTTTATGTACTTGTTCCCGATCTTAGGTTGCAAACCGGAATGCGGGGTGCTTACGGAAAGCCCCTTGGCACTGTCGCCCGTGTCAACATTGGTCAAGTCATAATGTCTGTTCGCGGCAAGGACATGCACAAATCTCAATTCATTGAGGCTTTCCGGCGCGCTAAAATGAAGTTTCCTGGTCGTCAAAAGGTAACCTTTATTTTCAAAAGATTTCGCATCTGTGTGTACTGTTGCTCCGTTGGACCAACAGAAGGTGTGATGCAACATCAAAATTAGCTGGTGAGTTAAACACCAGTTAGTAACAACAGCTGCTGTCCATTGCTTTTCAAGTTTATCACGTTGGATATGCGTCGTTGGTGTGTGTAAGCGCATCATGAAATCATATCCCAAAGTGACGGCTAATTAATTGTTGTTGTCTTGACGTGCGGACCAGCCGACAGTGTATCCACCCTTTATTTTGACTGATTTTCCTTTCTTATGTCTGGTTTTCAAGCTGATTAAATGTCCTTTAGATTGCTGTTTCTCAGAACTGGGGATTTACAAAATGGAAGCGGGAGACGTTCCAAGAAATGCGGAACTCTGGCCGTCTCCAATATGATGGTTCCAATGTTAAGTACTTTCCTAACCATGGCCCTCTAGCGGTTTGGAAGAAGGCACAATCAGCACTCTTGGGTCTTGAATAAAGTAGTATTTGCAAATAAATTTGCCATGAATAATGGACTTGACAGGCTTTTTTGTTCATTGTTAAATACGGTGATGTTCGTGCTTTGGGTATTCCGTGCTTGTATTACTCTGCCTTAATATCCGCGAGCCTTACGGGTTGCCATTCAGGTTTGCCTTTTATCACTGCTCTGAGTGGGTCGCTTTTTTTGCGAGACGTCTAAATCTTAGTGAGTTGGAGTTGTGGGGTGTCAGGGTGTGCATTTCTCGCCAGGAAGTCTGAGCCAGCGATTTTCTAAAACGTCTGGAGTCTTAGATCAGATTTCGCTGCCTTTATTCCGAGTGGGCGCGTAGATCTTCAGGGTACTGGGATTAATGTGCCAGTCGTTTGAAGAGTGGGCACAAAACCATTACCGACTAATCCGGAAGGCGGTGTCGTTGGTGCATGATAAGATGCCGCTCACGCTGTAGCGATGCGCATGAACTTCCTGACCGCCCAGGATTCAGTGCATTTCCCAAGTCAGAGATGAACCAAGATGTCCCAATTTACCAAAAATAGCCATGCTCTAATGCGACTAATCGAATTTGCGGAAGAACACAGAACCAAACAAATCTCTAGACCTACTCCTCCAATAGCAGACCCACTCGAAAGTCTCCCAATAACACTTCGTACTACTTGACCGGTAACTGAAAACAATGCGACAGCAATGGTTAGCCTCC
Source organism: Taenia solium (assembly GCA_001870725.1). Classification (NCBI taxonomy): domain Eukaryota; kingdom Metazoa; phylum Platyhelminthes; class Cestoda; order Cyclophyllidea; family Taeniidae; genus Taenia; species Taenia solium. Next base: position 3,227 of record MIEF01010992.1, on the reverse strand, counting down.
CAGAGCAATTAAAGCAAAGCCTAGGCATAACTACCGGGAATAAATAGTAAAAAATGGAACAACTGAATAAATTGGTATTCCAATTATTGTAAAACACATCATGCAACTTTAACCAATGAAGTTGAATACAGCCAAGTGAAGTACAACATGCGCAAAAATGAAGTTCCCAAAGGCCCATTCCGGCATATAATCAGGAAACACATCCGTGTTTTGGGGATTACTATGCATTCGTAAACAAACTGCTAGTATGAACGACGCCACCGTAGAGATGAATCCAGCCAGAAAAGCGTTGAATGGAAATGTTCCAACTAAGCAACAGTAGAGGAACTGAATGACACCGGTGATGAAAACGTAAAAGAGATAGATGTCGATCAACCTAAGTCTCAAGGGAGTTGTCTGTTTGTATTCATGACATACGTCGCAAACAATCGAAATTATCGAGAAATCACTTCTAGGTCTTTGCTGAACAGGCTTCTCATTCTGAACCCTCGATTGTTTGGATGGCATTGTGCCAAGTACAACCCATTAAGTGTCGAGCCTCGATTGGTTCAAAACTACTTTCGAAACTGCACAAAATAGTCAAAAGATTTTAAGCAAATGACCATCACTATAGTTAGCCCCAACATCATATTCTCTAAATATCTTTGCACTGCCGGTAACATCATGTTTACCCTAAGAATAATATTTATATTTTAATAGAGATATAATTAACGGATGTAAACTCATTTGTTTACCGCTATGCAACAAAGTTTTCCAAATTCATCACCTATACAAATAATTGTAATAGTTTCATCAGACTTGTTTATTTATTTGCAAATTTTGTGCTGCTGTATGATACTGGGAACATTATCAAATATTTTATCTTTTATTTCGGAGAGCCTAAACAGACCTTAATAAGGTTAACTAAAGAACTTTGAAATACTTTGTCTCTTTGAGTATCGGTTTTGGTTATAGCATCTTGGCTGGTGCATCGCACGAAGCTCCAATCGCTTTCATTTTTTTTGAGCATATTTGTTCTGTGTTCATAGAACTGACGCGAAACCCCTGCTCCGCACCGATTATAGCATTACACATTTTCGAATTAAGTGCTCCACCATTCCTTCCGAACAATGACGCTAGTTGTGCAGCTGTGGTGGGTGTGCTTTCGCAACGGGATGCAGAAAGCATGGAGCACGCAACCGCTTACGCGAGAATCAATTTCAGCAAATAAATGAGACAAAATATTACAGCGCAACGTGAGCTATTTGCTATATTCTTAGTGGACAAACGGCTCGAACATTGTCTGATAGCGAGAAGAGATCTTCAGGCGCTGAACGGATCAAAATAATGGTGGATCAATCGTTAGCACGTTAGTATGGTTTAGCAGGAGTATAATTTCACACAAACAGTGTAGAAGAAGGAAGAGACAGTGAAACGCGGATGCACTATCTCCTTCACAACCCTCGCAGAAACCAATGGCTTTACCATAAATGCCATATTTTGGGGCAATTCCACTAAATAGCAGTTGAAAATACCCAAATAACTGTTTCTCATCAGGTGGGATGTTATGGAGGGGTTTAGCATTGCCAAGGTGGAATTGGAGCATCCAAACGCCTAGTGGTCCCGGGTTCATTGGCACCAAGAGTTGCCGAAGAGTAACAGGAGCAGTTGAGCCGTGTAGGTGAAAAGATGTCAGAAGCCCTAAGATTTACTTCAATTCTGCTTAACCTGTGTCACTCACCGCAGAAATAGGAGGCCTAGTCTCAAAACAATCGTGCCACACCAAGCTATACCCACAGGGATTTCAGATTCTACCATTGTGGGTCAACTCCCAACCACAGAAAGAGGAAACTGATAAATTCTTGCTATCGTCGACTACTTCACAAAGATGGTTAAAGCAGACCACATAAAGATATAGGTGGTCGAAACGGCTGCTCATGTTTTCTTCAGTCGTTGGATTTGTAGTCACAGGGTTACCGAAACTGTGTTTAGGAGCCAAGGTGCTGGTTTTAAAGCCAACTTTTTACCCAGCCATGCAAGACTTTTGGGGTTTTTAATCCATACACTCCATCTGGATACTGTGTAAGGTAATGTTCAGGTAAAAATAACAAGTCTCACTCTAAATGGAGTGTAAAAGTGATTTATGCTTTGGGTGTATCACTGTTCTAGATTCTCACGTGTTTAAAAATGTAATTATCATCACAGAAACGGGATTACACGATATCACAGAGTACTTACTGCGAATAAGGGGGTATAGCGGGGCTCGGGTGAGTTGTCAATAGCATATGCTGTACAAAAGAAATGCAGCAGGCACAGCGAGTACAAGGTCTACTGGAAGTCACGTCGCAAGTTCAACTATTTGTAGAAAAAAGGTGCTACCCATGTGAAGAAAGTTAACTCACTGGCAGATTACTCGATCTGCAATGTACAAAATCGTACTCAAACGATCACAATTAGCACAACAAAATGCTCCTGCACATCCATGATCTTCGGACCTCCAAGAAGACACCAGAAAATAGCTCGTGCGAATTCTACTTATAAGAGGGGCATCAAAACTGTACCCAAAAGAAGAGAAGGATATAAAATACGTGTTTTATTGAGTGAGAAGCAGTCAGCTGATCGGAGACCTTTAACCGCAGGGGAGGAAACGAACACTGGATCTCTTTGAACCTTGGCGAAATGACAACCACATACCAGGATTTAAATAAATGACATAATTGTAAAATTTGCGTTGTTTCAACTACAACATCTGGACGAAAGGCGTGACCACAATTCGAAACCTGGTATTCGACGAAAGCACCGTACATACCAGAAAGAGTTCGCCCTCGGATGCCCGTCTCCCAGATGCTCATTTGTTGCTAAATAGTCCAAATAATAAAAGTGGCTTAGCTAAACCTGACTGTTTAATCTATGAGTAGCCAGGGTAAGAGCCTAAACAAGGCGACGCATAAGCATCTACATACCTCTATTAAACATTTGTTGTTTGTCTAACGCTCAGTTCTGGTAAAGGGCCTCCACGACCCTGGAAATTGCATCTTTGCCTAGATGGGCTGGCCTCTGGGTCGAGTTGGACGTCTCAATCCCTCAAGTGTGCTGTATACTCATACTTATACTTTGCTCGTTTGAGTGCTGGTTTCGGTTTCGTTCAATTGGGCGACAATATTGCCCTAGCCCGGTAGGCTGGCCTCCGGGCCACACCAGTAGCCCAGATGCCTCTGTTTCTTAAATGTATGTATTCTGCCATGGTA
>MIEF01010938.1:0-34006 GCA_001870725.1 Taenia solium | reverse complement strand
GGGGCTTGGGGGCTGTTGGCACGGCCCAAATGCCGGCCAACCGGCTAGTACAAGATGGCCACCCAAGTGACCGAAACTGGTAGTTCGAACAAACAAAGTATTACAACAGTGGGTGAAGCTGAAAATCGTGATCTTGTTTTACCAAGGTAGCTATGTGAAGTGCTTGTAGGGATCACCTTGACTTGTATCTCAAAAGTACTTTTTGCTGTTGGTTGGCTCGGTGGATGCTGCTTCTACAATACTTTGTTTGTTTGCACCGCCGGTTTCGGGCCTTGCCAACAGCCCCCATGCCCTCTGTTTCCAGAATATATATTCTGCCTTAGTATTATGCCTTCTGTTACCTTGAAGGGAGTCTCAGGACGCTACATGCATGGTTGAGCTCTAGAAATTTATGGATTATTAAAAAACTCTTGTATTCAAATTCATTTTGAGGTACTTTTATTAACTTTTTCATCAATCACGCATTGCAAACATCGTTTTGCCATATAAACAAGTTTTACCTTTTTAGCACAATTTTTAGATACTCATGATGTTCGATATCAAATTTGTTTAAATTTATTGTTTTAATTACCGCATGCCTTCTGCGCTCTTTTGAGTGCTAAAGTGGGCGAATGAAATACATCGAGATAGCTGCGTCGGTGGGAATTGACAGGCGGCTAACTTTTTTGTGGGGTTTCCTTGACTTGTGGTATAATTAAGATCTAAGTAAGTTTCCTGGTTTTCTTTGCCAAGACATTGCTAGACTTGCAGGTGTTTCAATCATTTTAGACTTGCATTCGTAGCGTTCCCATTTTTTATTAAGTTTCTAACTGCTACAAAAGGCTTTCTTGGTGTGGTACTTACTAAATTCGCTTTCGCTATGCTAGGTGGAGGCACTTTACTCACATAAACGAAACCTCACCTGCCTTCGTTCCAAAATATTTAGAGTGGCGTTGAGCGGGGCGGCTTTCCAGGCGGACCCCTTGAAGCATGTCGGTACGCAGAAGGCATGGCGTGCGTCCGTCATCTGCTTCTACTTACTCCATCTCTTCCTCTTCTTCTGACGAAGCAGATACGCCGTTGCCTCAACGGCTTCAGCGCGCACCGCCCAGACTGCGCCGACCCTCTCGTCTTCCCAGCACTATTTTGGTGATTGCCGTAGCAATCCTCAGTGGTCTCCTCCATTGCGGTCATGTGGCCAGTTTGCATGAAAACCATCTCTCTTTCTCCTACCTGTCAAACGTCGAGCGCGAGCTAACCTTTCGATCTGAGATGGCCTTCTACTACTCTTTCTACAAGCAGGTCCATTCCGTTTCTCCTTTTTACAGAATTTAGTGCTGTCCTTTCGTCAGCTGTCTTTCCATCCAGCCGTACTTCATGCATCCATCCTAGCTTTGTTCATCCTTTAATCTCCTTGCCTTGGTTTCCTTAATCCTTTTTCTATTCGTCAGTCTGTTCATTCGTTTCCTTACCATTGCATAGCTCTCTTCTCTTCATTCCTTGCACTCAAACATCAGTGTAATTTCTCGTTCTACCGTCATCGTGTTCATCTTTCTATCCGGTGATTTGCGTTTGCATCGATTTCTGTGCCCGGTGAATTGCTTTCACGACCATGAGCACTACTTTATCCATTTAATTGGCCTCAAGTGCATTCCTTTTACCTACTCTGGCATCCGTTTGTATATCTACATATGAGGTATTTTATTTTTTCTCGAGCACATTGGTTCTTGACCTAAACTTCTTCGTTTGTGATCTGCTGATGCGCCTTTATCCTCTCGATCCGGCTTTGTTCTTTGCAGCTAGTTTAGTAGTTCTTGTTGTTTCAGTCTTTTCTTTTTTGTCAATTGGTAAGTTATCTATTTGGACGAGCCTACTACTGTTACCCGTCCTAGTGGTAGTCTTGACGCTTAGTTTGTTCATGCACTGATAGCCACTGTTGATAACCAATGCATGGTGGACTTACAACTTCTGCTTTTTTCCCTTAATTAGATAATTTTGGCGGGGAGTTTTTACAGTGGACTGGATAGTCTTTTTAATGACACAATGACAGAATACCCCGGCGTATTGGGTAAGGTGGCGAAGGGGTGGAAGATGGAGGAATGGGGACTGCTTCCAGGCTACTCGGCACTCGAAGCGGCGATGGATGGTGTTCGAGTGTTGGAGCGATTTAACGTATACCCAGAGGTGATTTTAGCCGGCCTCTATCGCGTTCTTCGCCACTTCGATCTCCTCCACTCGGAGTGTTTTGAGGTGGTCATTGAGGGTGTGAGTTTAAGCATTGCTTAACTATCTATCCATCCCTTCACTAGGATTTGTCAACAATTTGTGCACCCTTCCATCTACGTGTTTGCCGATCCTTAGTAAGTCCACTCATTCAGCTTGAGTTCACTGGTTCATGCTCCATGAACCATGCAAGATCAGAAACCCTCCACCTATTTATCTATTCTCCCGTCTCCGCATCTATCCATCCAGCTACCTTCTCATTTGATTGTTTGCTCCTCCTACTCTTCACACTTTCAATCACCTATCCGTTTTTTAGTTGTGTCGCCTACTTACCCATTTCTTACCAGTTTTCTTGTTGCTCTACACCAAACACTACTTCATCTGTTTTTAGTCCAGTTGTGCATTTGGTCTCAGTCATTTAGCCATCTTATCTGTCTATCTTCCAACCTTCCTCTCTTTTGACCTAATTTGACTTCTTAGCTGTCCACCTTTCCGTCGCAATGTCTGCCGATCTGCCCTGTCCAATCGTCTTTTTGTCTCTCAGGCTATACATTTAATCCGTCTCCTGCTTTGGTCCTCACTTTTGCATCACATTTTACCCATTTTCCTCTTCTCCTGACCGCCCACCTCTTGTACATTTAATTATGTCCCCATTGTTTTTTGTCGAGTATTTATCCACTTATTAATTGGCCACCCTTTTTCTAACCCTTATGCAAGATCTGTCTTTCGTTTGATACACCAATCCCGAATTCGCCCAATTTCTTCGTCCATCCGCTTAATTTCCTCCCTCCCTCGTTTTTCCACCCGTGGGCAGCGCATCCCCATTTTTTCCAGCCCGATTGAAGTGATTGAAACTTATGCCCCTTTCTACCTGTTGAGTCTACCACTTGGTCGTTACTTCTCATCTATAGATAAGCAAAACTCACGCTCTTGCCGTGCCAGCTAAACAGATCGACGGGAGTTCGCGTTTCTTGCCATCTCTTGAGCCAATGGGAACACTTACCGGGGACAAAGTGTTGAGTTGCGAGGGGTCTCGTGAACCGCCTATCTTCTACGTGAACAGCGTTTTCTGTCTCACTGGTCTCACCGTCATGGGATTGGTCCTGTCCGGCTGGCTAGTGGCCAGTTGTGGTAGTGGAGGCGGCTGTGGTGGTGGCAGCGTCTTGTTGACTACTACGATTTGGGGTGCTGTGTTGCCACTAGTGGGCTTCTTCTTCAACCATGCAGAGGCCACGCGAGTTCAGTGGTCACCTCCGCTGAGGGAGTCCTTCGCATATCCCTTTTTTGTGCTTCAACAATCTCTCCTCATTTGGCTGTTGCAGGTTAGTATCCCCGGATCTATTCATTCATCTCTGCATGAGGTAGGGTATCGTCACCCGTGAGTGAGGATGGCCAGGAAATTCATGTGTGCATTATGTTCGAGCTTTTTTAAAGGTTTTACTACTTATTTTCCTGTGGTAATGTTGAACAACTGCGGAAAGTTTCTTAAAATACTTCGTTCATTCAAGATCCTTTCCAAACCGGTTACAACCTTGGGATTTCAGTTTTATCCTGAAAAGGAGTTTTGTTCTCGGAAGCGGTAAATTCAGTGTAGCATTTCGGGAATGCAGTTATGCATTAGAGATGTGGGTGGAGAGGTGATGGCCCATTTGGGCAATCCATTAGGCATTCGTTCGTTCCATAAACACTGCAATGCAGGAGCCACTCAACACTTTAAAGTTTACGCGGAGGGAGTAAAGATTGTTTCCTGTTATAAATTTCCTAGTCGTCTGTCAGAGGCATGTCCTACTGGGGAGAAATGACTTGCAGTTTGTGTATCGTGCAAATTATAACCGTGACATTTGTCAGATTCAGTCAACGCTTTATTACAGTTCAAAATAGCAGGAAAAATCATACTTAGTAGCATAAAGGGTACCTCACCGATAAACAAGTGCATAGCTGTGGTGCACTACTCTTCCAGGTAGAACTACACACGCGCCTAACGAGTTGCAACAAGTCATTCTGCGAAACTCCAACCAAGCTAGGTAGTTTAGTCGCTTCATGCGGATAAGCCAGAAATTTGTGTGATTTGCATCTAATAATGAATCAGCGCTGCGGTGCGGAAACCAGTTTAAAGCACGTTCGAACGTAGCGTCGCCTAGTGACGGTGTGGCTAGCTAGTGAACGCACAGCACAGGTATTCAACACAGTAGGCTGGTTGATTGTTGGTCGCCTTTTGGCAGTCGATCTTTGTAAAGTGATTACCAGTTCCAGATGGTCTTAAAAGTGGTTTGGGTGGCGGAATTTGGCACTTTTATCAGCCAAAGCAGGTATAAGATTTGATCTAGGTAGGTGAGAAGACTTTTGAGGTAGAGGTGTCTCCTTTACGACTTCAAAAGCACAGCGTATATGCTCTCAAGGAATGTTTTCCGTTTTCATTCATCCTCACTGCTTTGTTCGATTAAAAAGGGACTCACCAGGTATTTAATGCAATCGGAAAAGTTTGAAATTTTGGTGGTGCAATGTTTATGTAATTCGACCTGGTTGTCATTCCATTTCTCAGTGAAGTATATACAAACTAGCGGAGGGACCGTTCTCTCTTATTGATCGTTTTATGCTCTCCTCTTTATGTGCAGGACATTTCGCCAGTCCGTCGACAACACCACCACGCCTTCTCCCACCTCTTCTACATCCTCCTCCTCCTCGCCTTTCAACTGCCCTGGCAATTCGCTCAATTTGCTTTACTAACGCAACTCCTAGCCCTCTTTGCTACCTATGTGGTTGTTGCCCTGGTGACTCTCCTTTCGGTTCCCCTCTCATCAACCTCCTCCGCCGCCTCCGTCAATGTCAGCTTTGGGGTGCTGTGCAGCCTCGCTCGATGCCTACTGGATGTGTTGGGATGCCAGCTGGTTGCGCTGATCATTTCATGGGCTGCGCAGTTGGGAAATCGCTTGCTGCTCACTTCTGCGTATCTACCGTGTCTTGTTGGTTGTCTATTTGGTGCGTGGTGAAATCAGCTATTTCCTTTTACTGGAATCTGTGAAAATTTTTTTATGATTATTTGGAAATGTTACTTTGTTATTTATCGTCAAGCCTTTTTTGTGGCTCTGTCTCTGTCCGCATTGGAAGGTTGGGGTCGTCTCTCATTCTAAACAGCGGTCATTTTTTGATCTCTTATTTCTCCGGTTGTACCCTTTCCGCCTCTTTCCTTCATCTCGAAGTCTGGCTATTTTCTTCTCCCTGTTTGGCCGTTTTTCACGTGTTTAGCTGCCCATCTTCCTGAGTTCAGATATCTGTCTCCCGTCTGGTGGCATCATTCATCTCGTTAGGTTTGTACCGCTTTCATTTTCTTTCTGCCTTAAATAAGCGATAGTCTTTGAAAGAGGGGAAGTTTGATTTGACGGCTACTTTTGGCCTCAAAGGAAATTCAATGCCCCGTTGATTTTCCAGTGGTGACCTCTTACCCTGGAGGCTAATTTCCTCTCTTAGGGCGAATTCGAGGTGGGCCTAGTATCTGGATGAGATCATATGCTCATTAAGTGTCTTATTTTGTCCAACCCTCCACTTCCCTGTTTTCCACCCTTCTCATCCACACCTCTCTGTCGGGTCTACTGACTGCACTTTTTTGCATGAATGGCACTGGTCCTTCCGTTGAACAGTTCGCCTCATTGTCTACCATGGCGTCGACCTGATTATCCGGAAGTCAAACACAGACATGCTTTTCTGATATAACATGACCAATTGCAAATCCTGTTATGTTGTATCAAGGAGGTCTGTCATTCGTTCTTTGCAAGGGACTAAACAATTCGGACTTGGTTGAGTCATTTCTGAGGTCGTTGCATGTCATGCGAGTCGGGATTGTGCCTTATTACAGAAGTACATAAGAATGTAGTAGGTAGTAACGTAAGCGTGGCATAAATTTGACCTAGACCGCCCGCTCACCGGAACCGAGGTCATTTTCGAGGTCGAATTGTCTTTTCAAAATCTTGTCATCAAATTTAGTCATAATTCGTCTTTTTTAGAATTACAAAGTCGTGTCTTCAGCATTCAAAATATGTTGAATTAAAGTCATTATTACTTTCTGATTTAGGTTTATTCGTTCATTGGAACTTGTTGAACCGGAGAAAATGGACGAATTCGAGAGCCACTCGATGTGGTAAGTAGTTGGTCCATTTCCTCGCCAGAGATGAGTATTATCATTTCGATTCATTTACGCATTCAAGCTCGTTTTATCCACCTCCCTTTTATATCCAAGCCTAAGTCGGTATCCCTTATCCACCGATTTGTTGACTAAGTCGTCTGACAATCGTCCATCGCATCTACTCCCCCCTTCTTCATGCACACATTGTTGAAAATGGTTTTACAAAGCCCATAGCTCTGTTCAATTGACCTCATTACATACACTTTGGAAGTGTCGCCTTTCAGGATCACATTGAAGGACCTCTTTGCTAGCAATTAGCCTTGGAGGTTAATGGAATGCAAGGGGCTGAAGGTACTAGACAAAGGGAAAGTAAGGCCTAAGTGTTTATTTCGCCATAATACAGCAAATCGCTCTTTCATGCAAGACCCAGTCCCGAGGAGTCAAGAGGAACCCCTTGCTCATGCCGTCTTCGCCTGTACACTCTAATTTCCCTACGATCACGTGATTGTCCATCGTCGAAAATGGGTGATTTATGGAAGATGTGATAATATCTCCTCTCTTCCTCCCATGAATAAATTATATTGCACGAGGTAATAAAGCCCTGTGAAAAGTGGGCTTTCTTGTGACCAATTCTTGTTTTCCCCTATGAATCCGATTTATGTTTTCACACCCAGTCGTAGCGAGTTGTGTGTCAAGCGGATTAATCGCATTTGCAAGCGTTGACTTGTCAGCAAGTGATCCAATTGTGTAGGCACCGCACCACACATTAGCAAGCTGAGAGTTCTGCAAAGTGAAGCAAATATATGGGGAGTGAGTGGCGAACGGTTGGTTTGTGTAACGAACAAGCAATTCAGGCTGAAGCCTTTGTGGTCTATTTATCACAGCCCTTGCGTCAAAAGTGGGTGTACCTTCGTCCATGTCATCGCAGCCGAAATCTACCCTTTGTCCTTGATAATCGTCTGATGCACCACTAGGGTTTTCATTGTTATATCAAGTGTTTAGTAAAGCATTTGGCTCTCGCCGTCGCCAACTCATTTGTGCTGGTGTTCAGGTGCCTCTCACTTCGTCCCTTTAGTCACGCTACACCTATTCCACTCAGAAATATCGATGAGGCGTCCATCTTGTTCCCAATTCATTTATCCAGAACCTATTTTCCCGTCACCGATCCACCTGGAATCTGTCTCCATTCATACAAGCAGCAGTATTTCTATCCCTCCCCTCTCCATTCCTGATCCATGCATACATGCACGAATCCACCTCTCTATCCTTGGTGCATTCACAATCTATCCATTAGTTGAGCTTACAATATGAAGCCATTATATGGAGGTTTCATCTCCTCCCTCATTGTAGCCCATCTGCTTGTTCTGGTGGTGGGTTGTCTCGTGGCGGCGTCGGTCGTGCGCCTGCTACTGCGCTACGTGGTGGTTGATTTCTCCGACGGTGCTCATATTGTGGATCTGGTAAAAGTGAAGCTCCTCTATGGCAACCCCACTTTCCATACCCAACTCTATACCTGCTCTGAGACCTTCGACTTTCTTCCGGTAAGACCAAGCACCGTTGTTTAATTACCACCTTTTTCAGCTTTGAATCAATTAATCTTTTTACGCACATCTGATCCATTCATTTATATCTTCTCCATTTCTGTGTCATTCATCTCTCTTGGTCCATCCAAGCATCTCTCACTCCGTCTGTCTCTCGTCTGTTTATTCACCCGTCTTTTTTAGCTTGCTGCTCATTCATTTACATCCAGCTTAACTGCTTCTCTCCCATTGTTCGTTCATGCTTTACCCCCTTTCCCTTTGACTTTCCCCTGTCTTCTTGGTTTCTGCCTATCCCACGCACTTATTCGCACGATAACTGTGGAATGCTACCTGTCGAACGTGCACTATCTTTCTGGGCAACTATTAGGTGTTTAACTTAGCAATGCGATCTTTTCCTTATTTTCGGCATAGCCAAACTTTGTTGGGCTTCTATTGCCTTTCTCTGTGGGCTCTGGTTGAAGGTATGTCGGTTATCTCACCAAAATACTGTCAAAATGTTTCAAGGCTGGCTAGTATTACCCCTGAGTAACCACAGCATTCACGGGTATTTTCAAAAGGGGATTGTGCTTCTTACAGATTTTTAGCAGGAAGAAGTGGGGGAACTTTTCTGTCCTACTACCATAAGTATAGTGAGTTTTCTTCCCCACTGATAGGATGAAAGATCAAATTGTAGCCTCGACCAGATGCTTGACAATTCTTAGTGCATTGATACCACCTTTGTAACCACAAGAAGCAGATGGAGTTGTTGTATTAACGGTTGACACTACGCATATATCCGTCGTTTTTTCATACAAAATATCCACTGGAGGAAGTTTTTTTTCTTGACTCCTTGAATGTATCACAATTTCGAAATGTGCCACCTTCACGGGCATTTCTCTACAAGACGTAGGGCGACCACTAATAGAGGCTTTGTCAGGGTCATCTCTATTCCCACTTCACCTCCATTCCCAGCCATTACTTCAATTTCGCATGCGATCATATAAATGCTTAATGTCAAGCTAAGATGAGGAATCCGGAAAAGTTAGTTGCTTCTCTCTCACGTGATTGGTTAATTGTTTCCCGAACGGTGATTGGTCAACATTTGGAGCTTTCCTGATTGGTCAAAAAACGTGGGGTGACTGGAGTTCTTTTCTATCTCAACTATAGGCACACAGAATTGTCATGGCTATAAGTTGAGGATCTGCCTTTGAAATCAGGAGTGAAGACTAGAAGTTGTGAAAATTAAGTGAAAGGTGTTAAGTGCTCTAGTTTTTTCTTAAATTTCAGGGGTAACTGCTTTATTAATCTCTTTTCAAAGTAGCAATTAATAAAGTAGAAAAGTGGGAAGCGTATCGATCAGATGTGTCGGTATCACATAGCATCGTCCACTTTCTTTGAAAATTGCAAAGATTTTATCCTGATTTTACCTCCTGATGCTTCTCTGCAGATGTCCACTTGGTTGGAATTAACACGGACCGGTTTGTTGCCATGTGCGGCGTTAGCAGTTCTTGTGACTATTCGACAACTTCTTCTTCCCTGTCGATCAGACCACACCACCTCCACTTCCGCTTCTTCTGCTGCATCCAAGGCATCAACCGAAATAACGTCGAAAAAGAAATCGGATAAACGAGCGGTAGTTGAAGACGATAGTGATGCCAGCGATGGTGAAGCTGGTGCATCCACAGTCTCATTAAAATCTCGGTGTCTGCAAGAGCAAATTCTCTTGGCTCGGGCAACACCTGCTTTCATTGCTGATGTGATCTCTGTCTTCGTCATCATGCAGGTCGGCTGAAATTTTCGTATGCAAATCGAAACTTAACCTTTGCTTATGCTTTATAATTTGCCATTTGCTTTCCCAGCTTCTTGCATTTGGAGTATTAGCGGTTCTGGTGATGCGGTTGAAGCTTTTTTTTACACCACAACTCTGCCTCTCACTGGCAATCCTCAGTCAGCCTCGTCTCTACTTTGGCTCTCAAAAAATCCTACCCCACCTCATGCCCATCAATCAGAGAGGAGCAAAGAAAAGACGTAGGAGTGCTCACCACTCCACCGCTGCTGCATTTGTCCCGTCGTGGAGAAAATTGTTGGCCATTCACATCGTCTTTATCCTGGCGTTAGCTTTGGCTGCACAGAGGGGAATGCATAACCTCCGAGTGAGTAATCACCTCCAGTAAATAGTAGTAGCGTATTTCGCCGGTTTTGGGCAGATTTCCTTATTCTCTGTTTCGTAGGTACTGTGCCTTTTGGGGCTTCAATTGTCACATTTATCATTTTCAAATATTTTTTGCTTGTTTTGCGTTTTACTTATTTTAATTAAGTAGATAACAGGTGAATTTTAAAGATGTTATGCCCGGTTTGGTTTCAAATCAGAATAGTTGAGCGACTAATGCTTCAGCTAAGAAGCCGAGAAAACTCGCATGCATGTAGTACGGTGTGCATGGAACTTCCCGTCTGTATTTGAGTGCAAGGATCGACGGTTGGTTACCATTCCTGTGTATTTATGTCGTGTTGACTAGTCGTGCATATACGGTGTGACAGCGATCGATTTGAATAAATTTTATCCATAGCCTGAATTGAGATATGTTCGAAAATGTAGGCACCAAAGGAAGGGGTTTGAATTCGGAATAGAGGTCTCCGGACATCACCAGCCATTCGGTATCTAGGTTTGCATGATAATTAAAGTGTGAGGATACCTAAAAGGGATTTGTGTGATGCGGATATGGCTTGCAGTCTCTGTGACCACCTTGCATTTGTTTTCATTATACGGATTTAGGAATGTAGTAGCGGGCAGCACTGAAGTCGGTATTTCAAAAGTAAAATGCAGTTTTTTAAAAGAGACGATGCCAACTTTGTCATTTTGGGAGGTTTATTTCGGCGAGTACCTGCTTCGACGTATTGTCCGACAAGAACGCCAATCGTTGAGGGTTCAAGAAGATTAGTCAGGAACCAGTCCATATTTATTCCCACTGAGCGATCAATTACGTCCAAATTTATTCACACTTAGTGACGAATGGTGATTTAAGGCATTTCAGGTGGGATTTTCTAGGCATCTTCCACCTTACAAGGTCGCAAAAGTTTGACAACTGTGTGCGATCATCAAAAAGTATATGGGTTTTTGGAAGGCGTTATAAAAAAGTGGGGTGCGTATGCAGAACGTATTGACCCAGTGGCTCCGTCAGGTCATCAGTACAACCCCCCAAATGAAGTTCCTTAGCTCAGGTGAATAGAGCAAAAACTTTCCAAAGGTAACGGTGCTAACTTGATATGCTGGTGCAATAATCCTTTGGGTGCTCGCGTTTGACTGATTTCTCCTCATCCCATTCGACATTTATGCTGAAAAGTTTTATTTGTGATGCTAGCCCAATCCAACGCCTACTTAATTATCCCATTAGTAGCAACAGTCCATGCAAAAATGCGAATTGTAATTCATAGGAGGAGTGGAGCAAGCAAGGTCAATTCTCCGACTTTACGATGGAGACACTGCTTCATTGGGCAGCCCAATTACCGCCTCCACCACCAGCGCCGCATCCAGATGTATGGGTATTTAGCGGTGCTATGCCGACTATGGCAACGCTGCGTCTTGGACTCGTTGTGCCCTCCCTCCCGTCGTCGTATCCGTCAACAATCAACGCAACAGGTGGTCAGCGCGCGCGCTTTGCAGTCACTAACCATCCCCACTACGAGAACGCCGCTATTCGTTGGCGCACTGAGCTCGCCTACGTAGCATGTAGTCGCAAGCCGGCGGAGGCGGTGTGGCGCATTTATCGGCACGTTTTAAAGGTGAGTTGGTCATTTTTGTGCCTTTATAAAATGCTACTGAATTTTCCATGAGTAGTTTATGTGGTTAGCCCATGTTGACAAATAGTAATCGTCACTTCTTCGGTGCCCTAATGGTGCGAGTTCTGGTATTAGTTGGATTCTTCTACTTTGGTAACTTTCACGATTTCCTTGTAACTCTCTGAAGCTGAATGGAATGCGCTTTATTGTAACTGGAGACTGGTTGGTCTTTTGGTTCTTTCCATGAAGTATCCACCGTTCCACGAAATCATAGAGCCGCCTCTGTGTGCAGGGGGGTTTCAAAGACACTTGAAAACCCTGATCAACTTGGTTATTCAATGAAAACTAAATAACTAAGTTAATCAGGATTTTTCAAGTGTTTTTGAAACCCCCCTGCACACAGTCTCAACTATCAGTCTTGTGGTCTGCCGTAGCACCATGTTGTTGGAAAGTAGTAAAAATAAAGTGCTTCTGCTTGATTCGCTTGAGTAAAAAAAATTCTCGTTTGCTCCATACCTGTAGGTTGATTTCATTGTCATCGAGCGGGATTGGTGCCTCAGTCCTGGAGCGAAACCGGGCTGTTCCTCAGTTGAGTTGTGGGACCTCCTTGATCCTGCGCTGGCAGGTCATAATGCCCCAGGCCCGTTGTGTAAAGCTGCTTTCGAGGAGGCGCCTCTGCACGAATCACTTTCGCGTTTTTTTAGCCCTGTATTTAGGTCGACTGACCGTTCCTTGGTTGTGTGGCGCGTGGTTCCTTAACTTGCATTTGTTTTTGTTGGTCATTTGCCCTAATACATTATTAATTCACTTGTAATGTTGCTTTTTGCTATCTAATAGCTTGAAGGGGTCCTGTGCATACGCATGTACTGGATTCAACTCGTACTTTTGTACGTCCATGGAACCATTTTTCGATTCCTTCCTTCATGTATTCTTGCCTCATTTATTGATTCAAACGCCTGTCCCTCCTGCAATTTCGTGCATGTCCGGTTCCTTTCCACCCGTTCTCTCTACCGTCTAGTTTTTCTAACTCAATGCTCTTTCACGTACTCATGTATTCCTGTTCTGCTGATTCGTCCACGTCCGTTACACTAGTTGTCGGTCCACTCATTCCCTCGTCCATCTGAATACAACCCCTTTTTCTCTATCTTCTGTCCCTTTGCGTGTCTTCCGCTTCATCCATTTCTCCACTGGTCTCCGCGTCGTCGTCCAGTCTCCCAACCATTCGCTTAATCAGGTTCTCATTTTTTTTAATTTTGTCTTTTGATTCACTTCTCTCTTTATTAATCCACCCGCTTGATTCTGCAACAATCCTGTTCTTTCGGGCACCCTCTCACTCACTAGTTCTTTGATCATTCTGATATTTTCCATCAATCAACCATTAAGGAGTTAACCTCTTTCTCCATCCACCCAGCTCTCTATCGAAGTAGTCATTACTGCGCTAACCCTTTTGGTAGTCCAGTTGTCTGTCTAGGTATGTGTTCCCCGTCCTACTCGATCGCTACGCCTGCCTTTCTTTTCGTTCCATCTTCTTCTCGGTCCGTTCTTTTGGTCATTCGCCCATCCATCTATCGACGCTTTAATACCTTCGATTGTCCGTCGATCTTCGTTTGATGCATCCCTTCCATCCATCGCTGTACTCACTTATTCATCCCCTTCTGTGACATCCATATCTGGCCACTTATTTGTCCTCCTGTCCATTCTCAGCTAGGTAATTCAATCATTCACCGGCTTGCCTATCCATGCAAATAAGTTCTGTTCAACATTCAATTGCTTTGGATGCACCAACCTCGACCTATTTGTTCCACCAGTCATGATTGTCCCATTCATCATTTTGTTGATTCCAAGTCGTAATAATGTGTTTCCCATTCATCGAACTATTCAGCTCTTCACTCGCCCATCCTGGAGTGACCTATTCCCTCATTCATTCACCCAATTGTCTGTTCACCTATTTGTCTACACCTGATCCCACTTCGGGAATGCACAAGGGTAAAATAGTAGTTGAGACATCTGATTTGGCGCTTGGGCTAATGGTTTTAGGGTCATCCGATGTCCTTTTCATTGATCAAATGGCGGGTCAAATTCACACAATCTCGTGGGCTCCTCCATTGTCGCGGTGTCCTCACCTGTATCAATTGTCGCTTGCTTGTCAGGAGTCTCTAGGATCTGTACTTCATTGGTTTTGGCCTCCAAATTTAACGTCCACCTGCGATATTTAGCTCGAGCATTTTGAAACCAAACCTGCAAATTTTGGCAGAGTATTTACGTTTAAAATTTACTCCTGTAAATAATTTGATCATTTTGAAATATTTTTAAGGCATAAAGCATCGAGCAGGAACATTTGAGTCGCAAAAACACCGGAATCTGATAAGCTTAAAGCAAAAAAATTGAGTGTATAAAAATAGTTGTAAGATTTGGTAATATTTTCACGAAATAGTTTCATTACTTATGCTATCTCAAAATGACACCTGACCTGAAGGACGCGTTTTGATAGGTTAGTTTGGATCGAGAGTTGTCGTAGCTCCTTTGAGTCAGGGTTTTGATTCACTCTGAAGTAGCCTTTCATCAATCGAAGTTGGTCGTGCTTAAAGGAGGTCCGAATCCGTTTCTGAGGATTGTCCGAAACGACAGAAGCACTGGAGATGGACCGGTTTCTTGCTTTTACCTGTATTTCTTCACTGACCACTGCTAAACAAAATAAGGGTGGTTTGTAATTAAGCCGCTGTGATTTACAGCAATCAATGAAATCGTTCGCTTATTAGCAGAAAAATTGGACGAGAGTGTATAAAGAGGTAGAGATCTACCTCTGCAGCACACCCATGTTTCGATGGCATTCCGGAATCATTGCACAGCATTTTCTGACCCTTACCTTCAGTGGAGGAGGAGGATGAAGTGATGGTGTTCATATTGCCAGAGCTGGTGGTGAAGTTTGAAGTCATGTGAAAGAAGGCAGGACGACTTCGTGTTCGCCGAGACCTCTGCTGGTGGCAGGTAAGACAGGAGACGCCATGACGTTTACCACCTTCCACGAAACACCGATCACCAATATGAAAAGTTGTTTCGCAGACTCGACAACGGAGGCATTCAACGTGGAAGGAGAGATCCATTTGAAAGGAGACGACGAGGTCGCCTTCGCGAAAACGTCGGTCACAAGTTGGACATGTAGTACAGCTGTAGTAACCAATAGGAAATATGTATAGGCCGATGACCTTGAAACTAGTCAATCAGGGTCGGAGCCTCCAGTTCGTGTTTCACAAATAAAGTAGGACAGTGCTGTATCGAGAAGATATTTCTCATCTCTAGTT
Organism: Taenia solium; assembly: GCA_001870725.1. Classification (NCBI taxonomy): domain Eukaryota; kingdom Metazoa; phylum Platyhelminthes; class Cestoda; order Cyclophyllidea; family Taeniidae; genus Taenia; species Taenia solium. Next base: position 19,085 of record MIEF01010938.1, on the reverse strand, counting down.
AGTGAGCATTTGGAGGATGGGCGATTCTTTCTCAAGTCCATTGCGCTCACAAACATTGAATGCATTCCAATGAATATGAAGTGGTCGGGCTAGGTAACTTTGCATCGTAAATGGCAGATCTCATTACAATTTATGGAAGTCAGCCAGACACCTCAAAGGCCAAAGTGTGTTTTAAAGTGCACATAAAAGAGGTGGAGCCCGCCAAACTGGTCAACTTCGAAGACATGGAAGTGAGGTTAGACTCATCTGCGGGGCTCTTCCTCATCAAATGTCAGCAAAGGTTGGTTCAGTTAAGTAATCAATAAGGTCATGTCAATTTACTATTTTTCAAGGCTGACGAATGTTCTCCAAACTTATGAGTCATCACCTATTGGTAAGCCATCGGAATGTTTGTCTCCTTTCAAATCTAAGGAGACGAGTTTAGAGCTTGGCAATGGGGTCCGTGTCTCCTTGCAATGCTGACAAACTAAGGGCGAATCGCTCGGCTTCGATGGGCGCCTTGGGAGGTGCAGGTTCAAACTAGCGTGAGTATAGTGCAATGTTTGATAGAATGGCACTCGAGAAAACATCTGTGTGCGTTCAAAAGTCCTTTATGACTCATAATAAGTCATCGTTTAGGGTTATATCGAAAACGTCATTCTCTCTAAAGCAATAATTAATCTACTGAGTTAAATTACTTCTTTGGGAAAAAGGTGACATCATTTCACCTGTTCTTCATTAACTCACTTTGCATAGTCCTGCCAACAGAGGAGACGTCCTTTGTGATGATAACACGATGTTTGCCATTGGAGATCACAACCACAAAGCGCGCATCGCAAACACGTCGCATGCCAAAACTGGCCATCGGCTAGAAGGTAATGCCGCTCTATGATTGGTTTACCGCAGTTGGCGCAGACGATGCTTATTGGCTGGTCGGGACATTCGTAAATGGCCTCATAGGGACTGACAACCAAATCGCCTACCTAATTTTTGGGCAGTAAAATAGAATAAAAACAATACTTTTAATTTTACCAACAACGCATCTGTTCCCTGTAGCACTAAAAGATAAGAGGTAATTCATCACTTTTTTATGCAATAAAATCTTGATGAAAAATCATTGCAAAGCCTTCGTTTCTTTCCTACTATTCTTTTCAGGAAAGGAAAGGAGGTGGTACAAATTTAATAAAATTCAACTATTCCCATTCCGTATACAATCGCCTGCGAATATCGACTTAAAAACACCAGTTATTTAAGCTTTCAGCGGCTGTTAAATTGGTTCATCGTTCCATTATTTTCTTGGTCCTGACTGGCTCATTTCGACAAAGTCCATTGGTAAAATTGATCAGTAGTGGATCGACCAGTCAATGGTTGTTCAGTTGGTAGTTCATAGGCCGGCAGGTGAATTTGAATACCAATCTCAGTGGGAGCAATGCCACGTGGAGAGGAGGGGTAGATGAGGCGGGGGAGGGGGGACAGGAGAGAAGGCATGAAACACACCATCTCCCCCTATGCCTCCCACTGCGCGTGTGTTGACTTAACCTCGATGACATTAGACTGGAAAAGTCAAAGCCACAACAACATTTGGTTGCTTAAAGGGATCCAACTTCAGGCGTCTGTTCGACTGCGGTATTTTTCTTCCCATCAAAAAGGCATTAAGCCTATCCTTAATGGAGACCTCCATACTGGAGAGAGCGACACGATAATGGTCAAAAGTATACACATTTCTTTTGGTTGAGAGGGATACAGGAGGAGACGCTTAGAAATTTTGCCTTCATTTTAGTAAATTTAAGGGCTTATGTCAGCTTCCTGTTATGGATCACTTTTATGCCTATGTACGACGTATTTGTTCAATAAATAAAACCTCCTATTGAGTGATTAAATCGTGCGCACCAAGCAGTAATACCCACCAAAATTTTACGTGGCTTGACGGGCTACACTAATTCGTGGACCTTTGCACATTACCATTTTGCAACCTCCACCTTGGTACAGTAAAGCTCTGCTGTCAGATCACTTAGTTCTGCTGTGGTGTTGGTAAGACCGTCACTTTCTAAATCCTTCTGGCAATTTATTATGGCTTCAAAGATGGCTTGAACAGTGCATAAACATGGTGATTTGTTAAAGAAAAGGAGAGTGAAACCAGCAGACAGACACGCAATATATTTACCATTTAAAACAAGTTTAAACTGCCAGCCTTAGGTAAAAAAAATCTAATAAATAATGTTAAGGATTGGGCTAAAATACTAGAGTTATTGTATAAATTATGTCACATGGCGCAATTTACTTAAAGTCATTTCAAAAATTACTTAAAAAGATTTTAAATGATTCTGTTAAGGTCCAAAATGCTTTAAACAAAAAATTGTGTAAAAAGGCTACCTACTAAAATACTTGGTTGTGTTGCAACTCAGGAACATAAATTTTGCGAAATCTGGAGAAAGACTGAAAAATATTGTGCCAAAAGGTAAGGATTCAGCAAAAAAAATGTTATAAAACTAGTTTCAAAAGTGGCAGGGGTGGACATGTCTAGGAATGGTCCAGATGATACAGAGAAGGAATATTTCTGAGGAGCAGTTTAATTGTTTTTCCATTTGCATTTAATCTAATATAACTATGACAATCAAAATTTTTAATGTAACGTAAAGAGGATCTTGTAAGAAAAAATTTGGGCTACAAAAAATTGCTACTAAAGTGGAGACTGATAAAAGGAATAGAGGCTTGTAAAAGCCTTGCTTAAATGCACCACAAAGTCAGTACATGGAATTATTCACTAACTTACGCGCTTTGAAGCCCCCGGAAAGAGGCGCTCATCCATGGAAAGAAGTCCCTCTTCCACAGTGTGTGAACACTCCATGAAGCTGTACGACTGATTGAAATGGTTCAATACAGGTGCCATAATGACGGGACTGGACTATCTGGTGCCCATGAGGTCCGCATTATAATTCGATAGCGCTGCCACGGCTGATTGGATGGATTCAACCAATGGAAAGTCCTTGCGACCTTCCCCTGTGTCTTGATTGGCTGGTGAAGTAGAGAGGATGACTAGGCATTAGTCAACTCTTTCAAGGCAGATTTTAAACATTTCGCACTAAAAATTGGGAAGTTTTTTCGGTTTCGATTGTGAAGATTTGTTTCCACTATTACAACGCGAATCCGCGTTTCTTTTGGACCACTTTTTAAGCGTTAGGTAAAATTGAAAGCAGTTAGAAGAGACTTTATTGATGAGGAGATCTAAAGGAAGCATCCAATTTTTTCACAACTTTATATTGTTAAAATTAAAGTGCAGGATCAGCTAACTTTCTTATGAGATGGCAAATACAACATTCCTATTCGACCTAACAATTTATTCGCCTTTGATGATGTTTGGAAACATTTTGCCGCTGTGAAAAAGCTTCTCGAACTTTACAAACTTAAACTAAAACCAAAAGCAAAACAGGCATGACTGCTTGTTTTATTATGAGATAGTTCACAGTATCAACATTTATCGATCCCTGAGGAAGTTTTGTATGAATTCCTTTTGTTCAGCCTCAATATTTTCCAAAGACTGAAGCTGCAATCGAAGTCTGTAAAAGGAAAAGCAAAGGAATGAACCAATTAGATAATAGAGTCCGGTTTACTAGTTGATAATAGAGCTTTAAAATCGATACGATCAAGTAAGCGCTTGAAAACCCATTCTATGCTGCGCAAATTCAATTCCTGCTATTCAATTCATTCCTCCAGTAGTCTTGAGTGCAACAAGCCACAGAGGTTTTGGGAATTCATGACACGTGACCCTTGCGACCCTGTCTGTTGCCAGGGTCATAAATAGCCTGTCAAATCGTTTTTTATGGTCAGAAGAAATAAGTTACTCGATATCAGGTTCGGCTTCCTGCCATAAAAATGTTCGAGTTTTGCCCGAATGACATAAATGCTGCTAGATGGTCCAGCATTAAATAGCCCACCTGACGCTATGGCTACAAAAGGTTAAAGTCGCTTCTACTGCATATGAGTTCCCAAAAGGTATGTATCCTTGCAGAAGAAAGGTCCACTGGAATTGTCATTAGGTCAAATTACTCATTCGGAGTAATGATTCAATGATTTGGTCGTTTATTATAATTGACAAAATCTTCTATCGTTGTAAATGACCTCATTGCACCGATATAGTTCATTTGACCCTTTATTAGGAGAAAAAATTCAGGACCAAAGTGATGAGCAGAGAAAAAGGTCTCATTGTTTATAAAACAGGGCAGGGACATGATTGGTCCCAAACCAATCAATAAAGCTAATCAATGCTAACAAAAATTCGATGGGGAAGCACTCTGAGCATAATCGATCGGATTATATCCATCCAAATTTTTTTTGTCCCAACATAAAGTGATGTTTAAAAGCTGCAAAACAATTCATAAAAACCATCCAAATTCTCTTACAAATAAATAGATTCTTTTAAAAAATGGAAGAGATTTTGACAGTCTAATCAAATTTTGCCATTAAAACTTTGCTAATTGCTTTCATCTATTTTTAGCTGCATTGCTTCTTTTTATTAAGTTTAACCACATATACCTCGAAAAGTCACGGAAAAAAATATAAAAAGTAGACGATCACCAGGTAAGCAGAATTTAAGAGAATTGGAGGATCATGGGAAAATCGAGTCCATTTGTGTAGTAAGCCGGAAGGAAAGAAATTCATATAGTCCATCAAATTGATTTACAAAGCCATTAAGTCAATTGCTGAGGTGGTCACGACTTCAATTGAAGATCCTTTCCACTTTCCCTAAACTCACCAGCTGCTTGAGTCCATGGGATCCTGTGTCTATTGCACATCACAACTTGAAGAAATATTGCAAGATAAAAGTGAGGCAGCATCCATCTTCCCTCCGAAATTGTGATTTGGGGTCTCCCCACAGATACATTTTGTGATGTTCAAAAGGAGACATTGCATAAATGACTTGAAGAAAAGTGCGATCATCATTTCTCACTGAAAAGAACCTCAGCCCCAGTCCTTTGGCCCTCACCAAGCGCCAAGCTCATACCAGACACACACATACACACACGTAAAATAGGAGCATTTTCTTTGGAAAAAAAGTACTCAATGTCTCCTGCACTGCCATCAGACCCTTCACTCCTCAAACCCTAACTTGCTCTTAAGAATTCTCCAAACAATCCACCGAAACGTTCCTTAAATAACCTTCGACTGTTTTTAAAAAATTGCCACTTTTTTTTCTTTCCACGACCGCTTTTTCCAAAAAGTAGCATGGTCATCTCCACGAGGTGCACCTGCATTTTGTCAAGTAAACGCATGCTGGTGGCGGCAGAAGCACCAGCAGAAGCAGCAAGTAAATTTCCATTCCCTCCCCTTTTCAACAAGGCAGACACACACACACACATCCATTTGTTTGCCTTTCTTTCTCTCCTTTCACTTCATCTTCCCTCCTTTTGGCCTCACCCCCTTCCTCCTCCCACCATGCAAACCGAACCGAATTAGCCGCGTTGCTGTGGGCAGTGTCATCATGCCATGCAAAAATAGCAAGGGGTAGGGGATGGGGGTGCACAACCAACTGCAGCTAGGAGTCGGCAGCGATAATTGACTACCCACTGTGGCTATCCCATTGCAGGTGCGTAGATTTTTAAAACACAAGCCAGCCACATTCCCCGTCCCCTTTCTTGGCTTCCCTACACCTCGCTTCCGTCGTTTAAACGACCGTAAATGGGTTTTATACATGCCTGGCGCGTCTTAGAGACACAAGGTGACGCTACAAGCGCAAAGGGCAGGAGAGGAGGGGGATGGGGGTGGGGAGGGTGCATAACTGGGAAAGGAGGAGGCAGAATGTGTTTCTACCCGCTAATTTCTCCTACTCATTTGTGCAGGTTTACCCTTTTAGGACATTTTGTAAAACACGTTAAGGCTGTTCGCTTATTTCTCAAAAGTCTTGCTTGATAATGACCTACATTAATTCACGTTTAAGAGGAAGTCTAAAACTGGTAAGCGAGTAAACGACAGAATTTGTCACTGATAGAATTTATCCTGGTAAGAGACAGGTAAAACGGTTGCATACCATGCTAGTCTTGAGTTAGTAGGGTGAATAATGATGAAGTGGAATTACTTGGGAAGAAAAGGGGATGGTGGACACTTCACTAGTGTTAAACCTTAGGTTAATGTTGCTATTACTACCGCACTAACACTGAATCATTTGAAACCCAAAATTGCCTGGAAAGATAATAAACATTACCGTATCCAGTAGCTTTGCAAATAAAACACTTCTAATTTATCTTAAGGATGGTTTAAAAATGTGTCGTATTCCTTTCCTTGCTCAAAGAAAATAAACTATGACTCTCTCCTACTACCTATAATCTGAATTACGTTCGATGGATGCGCCTTTACAAAACATGAACTTATCTTGATTTAATATTGGCCAAACCAAAGTCTCCTCTACGAAAAAATAATAGACACAATGTCAGCCTTCAAAAGCGACTGACATTTTGAAGGCACACAGCCAATTATCAGAACTGGTGTCTGTCATGAAGACTGTCATGGGATTGTCAGCAGCGGCGCGGTGAGAAAACTTAGCCAATGAAAAACAACAGTCATCAGGATAGAAATGGGTAGATAATTTGTTTTAAATATTTCTAAACGCTAGAACTCTCAAAATGGAGATTAACTTAAATGAATTTGGTATTTCCGGTAGGCTGTAAATAGAGCGATTGTTAGTGGTATTTACAATTGAACAGCATGAGAAAGATCTGGCTCTTTAAGATTTTAATGCGTTTTTGGTTAAAATGTTGGCAAAATTTAAAAATTTCATGCAGGAATTTGTTTGCTCCCATTTCTCTATCAACGGTGTATTTTGCAACGAAGGTTTAGTCTGCAAAGCGAAATTGCACACTAGATCAATGATTACAATTTTCTGATAAAGCTAACCAAGCGATACCAGAGTGAGTAAGAAAGAGACTTGCCGTTCGCATTCAATTCGAGCTTCGAGTACTCGTGTTTCCAAAAGCTCCTGTTCCTCCTTCTTCTTCCGGTCAATTGACTCCAGTTGGTTGCGAGAGCAGATACACTAAATACTAATGCTACTGGTTACAACAAAGTAGACAAGATTGTATGGATTACGAATTAGCTATGCTACATGACTAACGCATTAGTTACACAAAGTGGAGAAATAAAAAACAAAGTCTTTCACCTCACCTTAATTTTCATTCTTTCAACCTTTGCCGAGATGGATTCGAAAAGCTCCAAAACCGTCTTTGTGACAGACTGGAATTCTTCAGTCTCTTTCAAAGAAAGGTTTTACTAAAATGTCTCCATTTTTTTAACAAACGAATCTGGCTTATGAGTTGGGTTCACAATTTAATCACTCAACAATTTTCAAAACAGAAAAGCATGCGAACTATTTACCTCTTAAAGGCACATTGATGGACAACTAAACACCACAACCAATGCTTGAAAGTTGGATTAATAAAGCCCAGAGCAGGCACTTTAGTCAAGGACAATACAGTCCATAGGGTAAAACCATTAAAATTTACTTAAAAACACCAGAGAACAAAGGCGATCCACTGGAAAACCAAAGCAAATCTTTAATTCTATTTATAAAGTATGGAATTCACTTTAAATATTATCACAACCAAATCATCGCACCAATAGTCTCAAAATATTAATCGTTTGTCGTAAATTTACTCTCCCTGGTCTAACAATATAAATATACCAAGAGCACGTATTTATAAAAGTGGGACTGGGTATCATAAGTGCAGAAAAATAGTGGTAAAATAACAGAGCAACAATAGATTACTGTTTATGAAGCCAGCACACTCTTCCTTAAATTCTAAGGTGGCTTGTGCTACTGATGGATCTAATATTCGTAGTTTGTTGAAATCGTCGACATAGAGCCCGACTTTCGCAAGGTTTGCAGCCATTTCAAAAGGTTCGAGTTTACCATAGAGCCATAACGTTGATGTTGCAAAACAAAGTAACGAATCATTGACTTAAAAAGACATAAGGAAATCTAAACACATGACAGTCTTAATCAACGCAAGTTTTATGCAATTATATTCTGGAGAGCAGAATCACTAAGGGCCTTTCCAATGGATTTTGAAAATCGCAAAATGCCCATTAACATTTTGGAAAATTACTTGCTGAGCTAAACATACTGCAGACTTTCAAAAACATGGCCTTGTAAATCCTATCTGTAATTTGGCTTATGACTTTTAAGTGAGTGTCCTTTATTCATTTTCAAGAACATTTTATTTGAAATTTGTGAAGATAAATACATCATATTTAGCTCTTGGTTAGTAAAACCTTTAATTATTTTTTACAGCATAATATATATAAGAAGAGGTCCTACATTGCAAAACTATAATTCATTTCCCTAAAAGATGCTGTACTGATCCGGAACCCCGATACGATTCTTAGGCAGCATACGTATTATCGAATTTCTATAGGGATTTAAGCTACTAGCATCACTCGTAGGCCAAGTTAATCTGAGTAGTACCTAAGTAGCACATCATTGAAACCGGGAGTTAAAAACCTATTAACTTGTTGCAGCTCTACCCATTTAGTCACCTGATCATAAAATTTGGATAGTTGAACGATTACACTCAGAAGTAAAATTTGTTATTCTTGAAAATCCTGAGCAAAACCAACTGACCGCAAAATTCATATGCGGACAACCTTTAACTCTATCGAATAAAACCTGAGGTATTTTAGGGAGGCTACCATGCATGAAAGGTGTAGATCCAAAACCCATGCTTAAATGGCTATTTTTACCCACGTAGAAAATTCCTTTACAAATATCACATCCGTGACTTAACCGGTCACGCAAGGAAGCGACTTTTTTGCATAGCTTCAACGTTGCCTAGCGATCCCATTTCTTTTGTCATCTTTGCATGTTAGGAACCTCCGAAGAATGCTCGTTTGAGCAAAGGGGATATATTTAAACCAGCCAGCCGGAAGTGTTTGAAAGAATTGGCATGCAACCTTTAACCAACCATGAATTTCAACCATTCAATTTACCACCTTAGTGACTGTTAAATTGACTGCATGGTTGAATAAAATAAACTGGTGAAATTCTGCCCTGGCATGAAATCATCGTTGTCTACTATTTTTGTAAAAGTAGTACATTGATGGGAAGAATGGTTAGAATGTTAATGGCTACTTATAAGTTCAGTTGAACAAAAAGTTGGTAGGCTGGGACCGAAAAGTTTTAATGAATGGCACCTACTTAGCCTCCCTAGTGAGATAAATGGATCCCATTTAGGCGACTCTGGAGCGCTGGCATGGGAAAGTGGCTGATCTAAAGCCGATAATTACCGGCTGGAATCCTCCTTAGCTCACCCACTTCATTAAGTGACTCAGGGTGTGGGTAGAGGGTCGTCGCAGCTATATATTTGATTATTTCAAATCAACAGAATCATAGTAAGGCGCTTAACGAAGTGGACAAAACCGCGGATACTTCAGGAGAAATGCAATTCAAAGAGGTCAAATGTCATTTGCATCTAGAAAGCCATCTCTTAAGTGATTTTTTGGTGGACTTGAGCAGGCTTGGAAGAAAATGCCAGGCAAATGGTGACCTCAAAGAGAACCACTGACAACATTTATTGGGAGGAAGCAAATAAGCGTTTGAAAGGATTTAACTCTAGTAATATTTGTAAATACTTGGGTTCTTCAGTCTCTGCAAATTTTGTTCCCCTACCTTCAATCCATTATTTTTTCTTCTAAGATAAATTATGCTTTTGTGTTTTCTTTCACCTAATTGCATCTAAAGGAACGAATCTTAGTTATTTCCCATATTAGAGCATCATTTCTCTCTTAAATCAAAAAACAAATCTTACTACCTTGTCTGACCCAAAACGCGAAATCAAGCACCACGTGGTGCGCGGTTAAAAATCTAGCAGTTTTTTAACACTGGAAGTTTTTATAATTCGCCTTCCTTTATAGAATATGATTAATCAATGGGTAGCGATGCCATCAACGGATGGGGCCAAAATGCTCATCCAATCCTTGGATCCATCGAATGGAAATTCAAAAAACATTTTGATGCACTTTATTCTTCACATTGCATCTTTGGTCTTAAGGTGTATCATAAAAACAAGAGAAAAGTGGTGTGGAACTTTGTCAGGTTTTTCCTGCTACGTCCCAGTGATCCCATTGGCTAGGAGCTTAGGTCGCTCGTCTCAATGGCGGTTCAGAAGGTCAGAGAAGTTTACCCTAGTTATTAGTTTTGCATCACTATTCTTTTTTGACGCTAAAATATTTTAACTTGGAAGTTTTTGGGATAACATTTCATTTTTTGTCATTTATAACCCAATTTCTTCACACTGGGTCCACTTATACGTCGAAAAAGTATGAATTGGACGTTGAATTTGTGCTTGACTAACCATGCACTTTAATAGAGGTCATTCTAAAACAGAGGATACCTACCAGAACTACAAAGAAGATTAAAACAGTAAACCAGTCCAAGCGTTTTAGTCCCCCTGTGCTAGGCTTTGCTGCTGACAACGCGCCGAGATGAAGGACGATAGACACCGCTGAAAGACCTTTGCGAATGTCGCCTTTAGAATGGACAATTGTAGTGGAATTTCAATCCAAGAAGAAGGAGGATTGAAAGTTCTGCTTTCCACCATATCCATTAATGCACACCCACCCTTGAAGCTGATGCAGTCTTCTAGATGGAAGTCTGAAGAAAACTGCAGCTAGTCAAAGATGGTGTAGCAATAGTGAGCAATCATGCAATTTTGAGTGCTAAAGGAGACAAATCCTTTGGCTACCTCTACTGACAGCAAAATGTCTAGTGAACACCTCGAATCCATCTCGACTAACTCACAGTAGAAGAAATAGCTGCTATTCAAGAAGTAATGACTCTATTAAATGAGCAGCTGCTGTGTTGACAGCAACAAATAAGGAACCATCCGAAGTCACTCACCGCATCAGCATTTAGGCTGAAAGTAAGTGGCCCTAACATTATCCCTCAACCTCATAGTGTCAGACTAGCCCTCATCCTATCTCATGGCTGAAGGAGGCGTGTTGACCATCATACGACCCAATTTGCAATTGGAGCATTACCCAGTACCTTCCCCACATCTAGTCGCCCTTGTGAACACTTATTCCTAGCTCTTCAAATAGGAATGGAAACGCATACTTGCAGTTATAATGCACATTGGACGTTTGATACTTCCCAATTCTGGTACACCTCCTGCAGTTACTTCCTAAATCCATCTGATGAGATATTTCGGAGCAGATATTGAGCACTAACGTGCTGCTTTGTCTTCCAAAGACAGGGCAGAGTAGTCGTTAAGGAAAGAATTCAACACCCTTATGAGGATGTCAACCCCAGTCTAATGGTGGGATGCATGTAAGAGATGCGTGACCACTTGAAGCCTCTCTATCCCTTGTACCTCGGTTCATAGAGGAAGGCCTTTGACAAAGGAGAGGGACCAATCGAGCATAGTAAGCGGCCGAGTGATTTTCTTAACTAAGAAAAGTCGGCCACTGGCGAACACTGAGGAGAATCACTTGTTGAGCATTAGACCTGAGGCTTGCCACCTATCTGCTCCACCGACTTGTTCTCTTTCTAAGTTCTTTGAAAGAAGGCGGGCATCAAGTGGAGTGCGTGGAAGTAAGTGACTTGAAGAGGCCTTCACGAAATTGCCAGCAGCTGTAGGAAATCTCGTCAAGGGATGCCTACTAACGCAGAGCGGAAACATGAATTGCTGATCCTTTGACCTAGTCATAGCCGCTAAAGGGTGAAATGTGGACAGGATTAGAGGTCCACGAACTGCACACTTGGTAGCTGGACGACCGATCACTCAGTTGAATCCATGGTGCTGCCTTCAAGAACTGTCGAAGTGTCTCTTCCTGGCCCCTAACATCATGACCAACTTCACTCGAGTATGCAACCAGGCACAAAATGCACCCATGAGGTGTCTAACTGAAAAGAGTCAAGTCAGATCAGAAAGGAGAGTGGGAAGTCCACTGTGAAAGGAGAGGTACCATTTAAATACGGCAGTAACAGTGAGACTGGCGAGATGGATCCACCAATTTCCTCTCTCCTCTACCCCTATACACCACTAACCAACACCTTGGCGTGATCACCAAATCTCCAACTCTCTCCTCATTCACCTCAATCCTCAGTCTGAAAGTTTCTTATTGACCTACACAGTCAAGAGGCATCGCTATATCCAGTTGTAAGGGCATTGTGAATGTACTTCTCCTTCATTCGTGGGCAACATACTCGAGGTTGCAGACACCACAGTGGTTTGGCATCTTCTTCCACTTCACAAAAATTATTTATTCGCTTGATGAACCTCCATTACACAGAGCCTTTTTAATGTGCTGCTGGAAGAGAGTACAAACTCAATTGAGTGTTTGGAGAGCCACTTCAAGGCCTCCTACATCCATACACCAAAACAACTGACATCTTGGCATACACAATCTCGAGGATTACAAAGCACTTGGAGAGGGGGGATGCTTTAGTCAGCTATGCATGTGTCAATCCTGTGGTCCAGGCAATAGCGTGGATTCAGCAGGATTCGGTATTTTTTGAGGGTTTGACTCAAGAGTGAATCACATGTGCCAATAGTGTGGGGTGGTGCAATGCGACGATGACCTCGTGTGAATGCATGTGTGTAAACTTGGAGTTAATTTGGCATTCGAGGTGAATCATCGCAAGGGCGAATCCACCAACTCCTCCACACATCCATTCGCCCTGCCACGGATAAGCAATTGGAGTGTGCTTTAAATGTAATTCAAAAGAAAATCTAAATACAGCTGCAGAAGAAGAAGTCAGACGTCAGAGTACCTGCCGTAGTGTATTGCATGTGGGCTTGAATACGTCAATCACATAGAGAGCGGCAGGCGAACACATTGAAGCGACTCCGTGATTGGGATGGCCCCACCGATTCCCGAGGAAAAGGCGATAAACATCTATTCCCCCCCCTCCCCCACTCCACAATGTTTTGGCCACCAGTAAAACATAAAACTAATAGCACACTGCCCCCTACTTCTGACAAGGTGATGATGATGATGGTGATGGTGATGGACGCCTCGGCTAAGACCGACTCCAATTACGACTGTGTTATTAGCTGTCATTTGTAGCCTTGCCAATGGTGGCATAGAGCTCACATATCCACACGTATCCTCCTCCACCAAATGTGATATGGAGAACATCAACGCAGATTTCCTCTTCACGTGGCCTTCCACTTGCACGACACGTCTGGTCATCATGCTGGTGGGAGGGAGCGAGCCCTTCACTTGTGGGTAAGGCCACCAAGGTGGCAATGTTAAACACCTTTGTGTTTCCTCCATCACTCACCACTATTGTGTTTTCGTGGTGGCTTTATTCAACACATCTTACGGCATCTACTAGCATCCATGACTTCATTAGACTTTGTTCATTACATTTAATTGAGGGAAAGACCTTCCCAGAGTCCTTTGGGGAATAATAGTGGTTCCTTTTAGCCAATCAAACAAAAGTGGAGATAGGAGGAGGAGGAGGAGGAGGGGGAGGAGGTCAAGGAGGGGGACGATGACGACGACGATGACGAGAAGCGGGAGATGGCAGGAGGAAATGCCCAGCGTCGGTTAACAAAGCCAGTGATGCTAACCTTTTAATCATCCTGCCTAGCTAGTTATGAAATATTGAAGAAAAATGTAAGTTAGCACTCTTTGTTGTAAAATGTCGTTTCGTTAGCAGCAGGACGCGTCATTTTATCAAATCACACTCGCTCATCATCTGTGGCTACCTTTCATGGCACGTATTCGTCATTATCAGTCACACACAGACGCGTTGGTTGGTCTTCAAATGGCACCAAGAAACAAGATCGGTGTTTAGCCAAGAAGACCTCGATTAAAATTGGTAAATGCTACTGTGGAGTTTCGTGACAACAGAATGTGCCTAGAGCCTCCCACTATGCCCTAGCAGACCACTCACCTGTCGTACCTAAGGCATTCCACCCACCGTCAGTCAAAGTGACAGGCAAAAGTACTTTTTTGCATGCGTGGAATCATTTAAAGAGCTAAACCTTTTAAGGAACAAAGGCTGCACGCATAGGCTGGTGGTGAGACTATCAACCGTGGTGAAACGTGAATACTGGCACATATCTGCCGACCACGATGTAAGCTGTGATGGTTATTGGTCCACATCAAAGCAGACCTTCCTCTGTAAGCATTCATTCAGTACACAGAACGCTCAATAGGTGCCTAGGCTGCCGCGAAATTGTACACAAGGGCTAAGATTTCCATGGGAATGTATGCGGCTATAAAAACTAAGTGCGGCTCCAATGCCAAAGATGGGAGTTTACAGAGGGCAGAGACGATAAACAACGGAGATTTTATGGTGGGTCTAGCAGTATTTATCCTTACCAATCAATTTTTCGTTCTCTGATGCTCCCTCTGATTGCACACACACAAGTCACAGAGATGCGGAATGTCAACAGAATTGGCAGTTGAATGATCTGTCTGTGACTCGCTATTCGCCGAAACATATATTTTATTGAGGCACACACACACACCTCGAGGGATCATACAAGAACTGGAGTTAAAGTTTTCTGATTGAAGGGATAGAAGGATAATTTAAGGTGAGACATGTAGAACAACCTGTCCAAACACTGACTAGTTATGCCAAAGTAGAGTGCCTATTGAATTACATTTCAGCGCCTCGTGAGAAAGCTATAATAAATGCGATAACAATGCAACGCTTGTGTAATATTTACTAATTGGAATCTGTCTGATTAGGATCGAAACAGATTTTTGTGGTAAAATGATCTGGTCAACTGACATATACAATTGGCGGTTTAAATAAACAATGCCTTCAAGACCGCAAATACCACCATAAGAGATTCGTTTTCTGATGGGATACATTTCCTTGGTTAAAAGGCTTTTAACGATTACATGTAGAAGCGTCCCAAAAATGGCGCGTTTCTTAAGGGAAACGTTCAGATGGGCACTGACAAACGTAGAAAAGTGAGTTGGACATCACTTCAACGCACTTAATAGACTTATAGCAAAGCTAAATATACATCAACGGAAGCAGATCACTTTTTGTACTATAGTATGGCCAAAAATTGCAAGGATTTTTGTTAGCCTTTGTAATATTTAACCAGGCTACTCAGCGTCACATACATGTGACTCATTCTATTTCCCACCCGATACTGGAGTTAAAAAATCGTGCCCCTCATCACATATTAGTTTCATTGAATCTCACATTGCTAACAGGATAAATGGGCCCGCAACAGTAAAGTACAGTACTCACGTGTTCAGAATACTGCGCAGGCTCAATACGCAGACCAACAATTTTACAAATGGGGCGAAGCACGATCAACCAATGCCAAACATGCCTACCGTTTAGACTAGCCAATGAGAAACTCGTTTTTTAACTTCTGAATACAAAATTTTCTCTTGTCCCGAGGTCGAGCAGAGAGTTCGTCTTTCAGTAAGTACACAAAGGCAATAACGAGGTATATTTTATGAGTTACGCAAATGACATGCCAAACGGCAAATCAATGAGTCCGACACCTGATTAGCATTTGCTAATGAATGTGAGTGGAACACGCTTGTCTGCATTCCTCTACGACTTGCCCACCAAACGTTGGGGAGGGTAAGTTATTTTATTACCCACTTTACATACTACTCCAAGACACTTTGTTGACAATTCAACCCTCAGACAGTTCAATTAGCATTTTGGGTTCCACACCTCAGCAAGTGATATGGCAAGTCGACAAAGAGCTTTTGAAGGTGGAGCTCACTTAGTTCCGCCTTGACGTAGGTAGATTGACGCACATGTCCACGTTAGAACAAGGCACGAAGTAAGCATGTTACCTCAGGCTTAATCAGGTCATTCATGGACAATCATATCGATAATCATCCAACGCTTTCGTTAATTTAATGTTTTTTTCGAGACAATAAGGTACCCTAACATAATTTTTGAAATTTTATTGGTTCAGGTTGAAAAAACGAGTAAATCGGTTTATTTAGTTTACTTAGTCCTAATCTTATGTCTCTGGTCTATAAATTTTTGTTTTTGTCCTTCCCGCTTTTTGTTTTCATAAATTTACAAAGTTTATGCGCTAGGTCAGTGTGATATTTAAACGGAACTACTGCTTCAAGCGGCGTGGACGTCTTGAGAAGTGATTTTTTTAAGAAACAAATGTTTTCCGGTTTCTAAGACTTCCCTTCACATACTGGTTGACTTTTAGAGGGGGAGAAAATGTTTAGAATAAGTTAGCTCATTAAACAACCAAGACCACTAAAGATGTACACCCACATTTGAGTAATGAGGTGTGATTTTCCAAGGGTGGACTTTTTCTTTGAAAATATTTTAGTGCGCTTAACTGCACAGTCTAAATATGTCTTTTTAGGACAAAACGAAGGGAAATGTCAAGTACTTACAAGTCGAAGTAAAAGCAAATAGTGTTAGTGGCATAAGCGTAGTTAAGAAGGAAGAAATCAGTACGGCAAGATTAGGCACCCACTTCAAGTGTTTTGTAACACTTTCGTGTTTAAAACAAGGTAAGCCTCCCAACTTGTGTTGGGATGGGTTTTTGGGTAATAAAATTGGATTAAAGCTTCTATTTACTATTTGACTTCGGTGGCACAATAGTCGATGCCTAGACTGGCAATCGTAAGTTCCTCTCTTCTCCCAGCCTATGTGGCTAGAAGACTACTTCATTCCGCCCTACTTACGCAATGCAAACTTTGAATCAAATGTATATTTCATTCTATATGGGAATAAGTATGCTATTCTCAAAATTAATTCCTATCAGTAGGATATATTGTCGGTAAGTTGTCATCCCATTTGTCTCCAACGCAATCACAATTGGGTAATAAGCTTTTGTTTCCTTAATTTTCCATCGAAAAGGGAGTAGACTGCTGTCACGTGGTGTTAAAAAAGAACACTTGAAGTAAGGGGGATATGGAAGAGAGAAAAGGGAAGAGTAGCGCATCGGTAGATTGAAGCATACCTATCAACCTCCTTTAGAGCATCTAAAGCAAACGTATTTTGTATTTCTCTGCAATTTAAAACCAGCGATTATCACAATTCACTCCCTTCTATCGCATCTTCTGACTGGAGGTCTGAACCCCAGGTCAACATTAACCACATCAACTGTTTCACCAGGTGATCTTTACTTTCACATTAAGGGCTGGTGTCGAAGGAGGTGAATTTGTGTTCCTAGTACATGAGTAAAAATTCTGTCCCCAACAAAATACATTTTCCTCCTCTAATGGTGCAATTACTAGACGGTGGAATTCATCTTCGGTAGAGGTATCAGGCTCACCCAAAAAAAGGCGCTCATGTGACTCACTGAGTAAAAAAAATTCTTCAAGAATGCAAAGCACTCAATTTCTTTCCAAGTGAATTTGCTTCGCTTATTCCATTAAAAAATTAGAAGATTATACCCTTTTCTCATTGTAAATGCAAGTCCTGGGCAAATTGGGGAAATTTTGAAGGTCAAATGTTACATTTGAATGTTGTAACGGAGTAATCTACCTACTTTTGGCCCTGTTTCGAAACAGGAACATAAGTGTTCACATTGTTTTAATGGAATAAAAGACTTGGAGCAATGTCAAGGTGGGAGGGTGCGATAGTAAGTAAAGTAAGAATGGGAGGGGCATAGCTTCATTAAATCAGCCTGGAGAGTGATAAACATGTGGGTCGAAAGCCAACTATAAATGGCTCGCTAAGCGTTGTAGAATTCTTCCAGTTGATTTAGACACTTTGAGTTCAAAACCAAAGAAGGGCATTCATGCTCCTGCCGTAATATTTTACATTCGTCAATTTGTAAGTATACTTTGAATATCTGAGTCTATCTATTACTCGTTGCCATCAGCCCTAAAGTGCCGACCTTCAAATTGTACCTGCAAACTGTTCCATGGAAAGATTAGCAATTGTGTACGATTTTAGGACAGTCTAGATAATCGTCGGGTGTTTAGCCTGCTAGGTGGATGCGCACGGAGGAATGCCCGCTTTGAGGTAGACTAGGAACCATCACAGCTTACATCGTTATCAGCAGATGTGTGACAGTAATCACGTTTCACCACGTTTGATCGCCTCATCACTGTTAGTGGAAGGTTTATCCCTATAAGTGGTTCCGTGCCTGCAAAAAGTACCTTTGCCTGTCACTTTGACTGACGGTGAGTGAAATGTCCCCAGCACTACAGGTGAATGGTCTGCTGGGGTATAGTGGGAGGCTCTTGACACATTCTGCTGTCACGTAACGCCACAGTAGCATTTATCTATCCCAATTGAAAGCTTGTTGATCAAAGCCCAGTCTTGTTCCTTCGGTGCCATTCAGCGTTTGGCCTAATATTTTCCACCATATTTGGAAAACATGCTTTTTATTGCCATCTTGAGGGACAATCCAACAAAACTTTGCACCAGAGGCCTACATCCCTGTGCCAAAAAATCCAGTCGCGAATGATGAGGAAATGTGCCCTGCCAAATGATACATCGTGCTGGCAACATGACAACACAACAACAAGGGGGCTAAACTAGTGTCTTTTTTCACCTCTTATTTAGCACCTTAAAATTGCTATTGGAGAGTGATATGGTGGCTTCTTTTACAGGCTGTGTTAACACAGGCACGCATTTCCTCACGCCATTTCCATCCTCTTCATTTCCATTTAATCGGTAAATTGGAACCAACATGTTATTTACTTTGGACTCTGGGATGGCAATTCTTGTCAAGCAAACATATTTTGTTGCCCATCCATAAATAACACGTCAGGGAGGTCGATAGGTGGCATAGGATATGTTGAATAGTGTTGCCATGGCAACGCAGCATATGTGTGATAAAAAGAAGTGTTTTGCATATTCTTGGAAAAAACAACCAAATTTGGCTCAACTTGTCCAATAAGGTAATTAATATAGTCTTTTCATCTGAATAATTTGCTAAACCAGCCATTCTTCTTTGTTCGTTCTCTCATTTATTGCCTTTGCGTTTTATTTTTTATAAAATAATCTTTTTGTTGTTGGTGAGGGCATTTCAAAGATTTATTACTATTTATGTCAGCAGCTGGTGTATCATCACAAGGCGACAATTACAGAACACGATATTTTGCTCCGAAATGTCGAGAGAAGTGCCGAAGTAAGGCAGTGGACCGGGAGGCGACAAAATATGCAAGGACATCCTGGCGTCAGGTCGATGTGG
>MIEF01010926.1:0-18638 GCA_001870725.1 Taenia solium | reverse complement strand
GGTTCCGTCAAAATGATGAAACTGTAAGATTACCTCTTTCTCTCAATTTATCACACTTGAAGGTACATATACGCAACTTTTGATTCATTTGTTTTTACGCATATTGACGGCGCAAGTGAAGCAGCGCCACGTCATGCAACTAACGCCCTACATCCTGCTTTACCAACGACTGAGTTGTGCTAACTCATTTCCATGTTGTTTGAGTAAAAGCACTGTGGTCGACACTTTTCTCATTGCCTCGTAGGTCGTGAAGTAGCATGTGGTGGACCGAGCACTTGCACATGGTGGAGTGCTTTCCAGCTCTGGTTGAAGTGGTGGCGAAGGTGCAAAAAAGACGAGGTTGCGTCCTTGCATTTGGATGAAGTGAAGCGGTGTAAGCCACTTCATCCTGCACGTGTTTCAAAGTCGGCCTAAATATGTGACCTGAAGCACTTCATTGTTGCATGTTGAGGTGTCTGTGCAACAGTGACAGCAATGGCGATTGTGTAGACCACTGACCATATATCCTTGGCACAGATAAATACTGAGGTTCCTATTTGTGGATGATTTTAGTTATTGGGAGTGACGTTTCCCCGAGAACGTTAGGTCCTAATCTACTACGATGTCTTGACGTTGGACATGATAGTTCCATAGGGAAATGCTAAACCCGTGATAGTGATTGACACACCAGCTGTCACGTTGACGCGACTGATGGATGCTGGTAATTTTTGCTCACCACATCCAGTGTTATCTGATGGCAACAATGAGGCGCAATAAACGGATTAATAAATGAAGTGGGTGAAGTGAAGCTTGGAAAATAATGCTTTGAATGCGTAGGTTTCATCAAGGTAGGGTTGACTGCTTAACAACTTTCCGTGTGGAGAATATGTGACTTTACTGGCAATTAAAATCGGATGACGTAACCTTCAAATATGAAATTTATGTGCAGGAATTGCGCTTTTTGCCACTTCCTCAAGACTGATTGCACCAAAGCGTGTGCGTTTAGGACTGAGTACGTGGGATAGAATGCAACCAAATGTATGCAAGTTTTTGTCGATTTGTGTGAAATTGACTGTTATGTTTCATCTGTTCATGGGCTGCATATTCACAACCCATACGGGCTGTGGACCTTGTCGTTCGTCTGAGACCCGGGTGACAAACATGGCAATAGCATTTACAACGCATAGATTGTGACGAGTTATGACATCCTTATTAGGGGTATTGCAGGAAGACTACCGTTTGACAGTTGGAAGCGACGTGTGCGCACGTAGATGCGGCAAACAGAACTTCAGCAGTGTGTGTTGTGCGTGTGATTGTCGGGGATCTATTGTTATTCGGAACCACTGAGATTTCGGCTAGCCTTGATTACCATCCAGATGACTCGTTGATTGGCCGTGGCCAAAGGTATGCTCTCATGCTTCCCCCTAGTCTGTGAGCAATGAGTCCAAGCAGTGAGTGTTGCAGTTAAATGAGAGGAACACAACATTTGGCATGGATTCCGCCCAACGGCATGCTTCTTTATATCCACATCGTTGCACACTATGACATTTTACATTATTCGTCCTGCTTTCTCACAATTTCTTTCATTTGAAATATTACTTGCTTTTTAATTTCAGAACAATTGCATAGCCTGAAGTAGAAGTGAAATTTGCATAATGACTCAGTGAATTTTCACAATTGAAAGCGATTCATTTGCAGTAGAGTTTACAATTCTTGCTCGTTGGCACCTTTCTAGATTTCCCACTTTTACAATTTAATTGGTTTTTAAATGGATGAATGATCTTGCGTGTTTCATCTGCAGTTCTTTATTAAGCATTGGTTTCGCTACATCGCTCCGTGCTTGAAGCCTCGTCTTCCCAAGTCAAGAAACCAACAAATAAATAGCAAAGATAGTGGAGTAGGGAGTGCTGTCAATCCAAGATCTACTAACGACAATTTCCCTTTCCCGAATTAACTTGAAGAAACAGGAAACCTAGCCAAGGCAGGAATCCAGCTGGGCCGTACTCGAACCAACAACTAGTCGATCTCCCACCATTTTAGTCGCCTGCTGTGCAGTGGTGTCTGCAGTACAAATTTACTAATTATTTGATCACGTGGTGGGTTATTTAGGGAAAGGTCAGGTTTGCTTTGAGAGCATCCTTTGCTCGCACTCCTACCAACTAACTTAAGTAGTACCGCTATTTTCAAATTGTAAGACCTTGCGTGGTTTTAACAGCACTGTACTCTTCTTTGTGACCATAGCTTGCTTTATTGGATGATGTTTACTTAAAACTTAGCAAATGGGCTTTGGGTTGCATTGAGCATCTGCAGAAGTCCGATTGCTGCAAATACCGTTCGGCTGACGCTTTGATTTTGCATGCACAGCTGAGATGGCATTACGGTGGAAGCTCGCCAACGTAAACTGCTGCACTTGCTCAACTTCTATTTTGTGGGTGGGCATGACTTTCACACCGGTAGTCGAGATGATGTCAGGCGATGGCTGTGGTGTCTTCCTTATCATCCACCCGTTTCCCAAATCCTCAAGAATCTGTGACGAAGTAAGCCAAATGAGGTTATTGCAAAGTAGCAAACTAGCTGCATTTCTAAGAAAGAATCTCTCATAAGCAGGAGTGAAGCATTAATTAGATAGCAAAATGCAAGAGAGAATTGAAATTTGGCAAAAGTGAAGCAAGAGCGGCCACCAAAGTACGTTCCCGGTGATTTTGAGTGGGACTTCAATCCACGGAGACAGTTTAGCCAGCTTCTTTCCCTCCTATCCAACCATGCTGTTTTCTCCAAGTGGTAAAAGCACTTTGTTCGGACGCATTGTCCCATTACATTGGGAAAAGTGCAGTGCACAGAAAGGGTGCTGGCCTCTCTGCTTCCGCAGCTTACAGGAGGATGCCGTGACCGCAAACAAACGGCTACTATCAGCGTGCCGTACCCTTGTGCAAGTGATTTTGCTTGGACAGATACTTTGTTTATCGAGTTGCTTTTGCTCCTTCGTTTACGATGACCGTTTCTGTGGAGAGTCGGTGCAACCTCGGTGCATCAGATGTTGGGGTCAAAGGACCTACCTGTGGCATTTTTGCATTCTTTTTCATGGAGAACCGCTAAAACATCTTTTGACCACAACAATTTCACCGGGATACTTTGGTGGAGCAAAATCGCTTCGTCACTGGTTGAATGCACATTCCAGTCGGAGCTTTCGGAGTCCAGATGCAATCCGTGAAACAGAGATTGGAATGAAGTATACTAGTGTCGAAGAGTTTGTGACACATTCCATCCCCATATATTGCACAGCCATTTGTGCACCAAGTGGTAAAGCTTGCCTAATTTTGAGGCATCTTGCCAATGCCTCCTTCGTTTGGGTCAGTCCCGTGTAACTTCTCCACTTCTCATTCTCCGCCACCTTCTCACAAATGCTGAGTCTCCTGAGGCAGTTGGGCTGCAGCATGAGTCGTCACTCGTCCATGCGAAATTGTGTTGCTAGGTACCTGGTTCTTGATCTCACGTCCGCCGTTTAAGGACAGCCAGCTCTTCTCAAATGACAAACTCAAAATTCGTATCTCCATAGTTCTTAGCTACATCGGTCGTACTGACGTTGCTGCGGACAGAATAGCGTCAATTTCTCGCCAGTAGTCAGTCAATTAAATCCCTCATCATCTGGGTAACCACTTGGTAATTGGCAGGGAGTACTGGAACAAGACGAGCTGTTAAAGATTAGATCTGCCAGCGGAAGAAAGTTGCAGGCAGATGTTCTTTTGCGACCTCTTAAATAAAACGGAAAGATTTGCTGTTCACTTGTCACACCAAGGCAGGTTCACGGCACATCAAGCTGTTGCCATAATTTTTTTAGACGAAACTGCTAACGAGTTTGTGGATGACAGAGGGATTTTGGTGAGATGCGAGCATGGGAACTGACTCAAACTCATCCACACTCTGGAAATATTTGACTCACCCTTACCAGACGGATTCTTCTCTTCCCTCGATCACGTGCAGCCCTCCTCCTCTGATTCCCATTTCAGTTATCGCAGTGTTTTACTGCAGAGAGTACGCGCAGTAGTCAGATTGTGAAATATCAGCAATGCCTTTGTCCACTTCTACCTCCTTGTCATTTCAGAATCACAAGCAGAGCAAAGCCCGAACACTTGAGATGATGGATTTAAAAGCGAACAGCAGATCACATGCTTTCATAGATCTTTCATGCGCTTAGAAGTAAAGAAGCACACGTTATTTTGACCTTCGAACAGATTCATTGGGCTCTATTTAAGCTTCAACTTGCTCCACATTCTCCTTCTCCTCTCGTCAGTTGACCTGCCTCAAAGCAGGCTCTGGTTTGGCCTTTATAGAGAAAAACAGAGCACCGAGTGTTGGAGCGAATTTAACAAAGCCAAATGACTGCAGGCTTTAGTCAGGTCTCGCTTAAAACCTAGCCTCTACCATCTGCCACCACTGTGACACTTCCAGGTTTCACCCAATGTGTGACATGTCACGGCCAATAACGTGTTACACAGAAGGTCGGTGGGACCCAAACAAGTAAACACGTCTCACAGGGCCATACCTACATGGTCATGTGACATCTGGACAACCCATTTTGACGGCAGTTGTAGCCTAGCCGTGTCGTCTCATCCTTTGTGACGTGGACGACCTTGACCATCTTGCAGCCCTTGCTGAACTGTGACCGTCTCGCAGTGCAACGATGTGGTTTACTGAGCCGGTTGGCAGCACATCAGTCCTAAAACAAACTACGTGCTCTGTCGTTTGCTCGCCCTGTGTTATGCATAAGGCACGACCCATGCATTTGTCAAACCCGCATACCTCCGCTTCTTGTACTTTTCCCTTAGTATGCGGATAAATGTCAGGTAAAGTGACTATTGCCTAACGCCAGAGATGCCCAGCCTCCGAAATTTGGACCTACGATCCCTAACACACTGGGCATCCTCTTACACGTGGAACACCTCAAGCGGTGCAACAGATCATCTTTTCCGTCGATCAGACATAAGGCAACGGTAGCACTTTTGACACGTGGCGATCGGTTGATAATTCACACACGTAGGCGTGAATGTGACTGAGTGAGAAGATGCGACATCCACTCCTGAGGTGAACCATGGGAGTTCTGCTTCCTCTTCTCCCAAACAGAGCATTAGATCTGGGCAAAGTCAAGCCGACTGATGACGCAGTTAGCAAGACTTTGAAACGGCTTAAGCGCATTTGGACTCTCAAAGCTGTGGCATAGTTGGTGCCATGTAGAATTAATACTCGACCTCCTTTTAATGCATAGTTTAGAATGCTTGTCACATCAGTCATGCGTGATTTTAAACGACTCACCCCTACTCATCTGTTGCCTCCAACGTTGACGCAATGTCGTGGATGAGTTTCAAATGCAACGAGCCAATGGAAAGCGAGGTCTGATTTGAATGGCTCAGGTAAAAGTACTTTCAGCAGCTGCGCCTGTCTTCGAGGTCAGTCGACAGACGGCCGAGTCGGCATCGAGTGAGTCAAAGGCATGGACACTGGGAAGTTTGATGTGGTGAGGTTCATTTCGCGCGGATCCTACACCTTCGTCTATGAGGTGGTCTACACACGAGGATGTGACGAGAACGCGACAACCGTGACTCGTGCACTGAAGCGCTTCTACTTGCGAAACAGCTCTGCTGTTCGGTGTGCCCTCCGAGAGCGCCGCATTCTAGTGAGACTTGCCCGACAGGAGAGACAATCGCCATTCTTGGGCACTCTGATTGAGAGCTGTCGAATTGACGGGGCTCCATCCTTTGTACTGCGCAAAGGAAGTGGACTCGACCTGCGTGATCTCGTCTCTAGTGTTGGCTACCTCGATGAAAATGACGTGCGTTTCTATAACTCCGAGATTATAAGTGGTCTGGAGCACCTTCACGCTATGCACATCGTCCACTTGGATGTCAAGCCCAACAATGTGCTCATCGCCGATTCAGCCCACATTCTACTCACGGACTTCGATCACGCATACGACATGTCTCGGGAGACGGGACCTGCCAAACAGACAGACTTCGCCGGAGCACCCTTCCTCATGGCGTCTGAAATAAAGCATGCGAAGGCAATCACGTCGAGAGCGGATGTCTGGAGCCTTGGCGTTCTCGTGGCCCGCATCATGTACGGTCATTCCACTGCGCAAGATTGGCTGCTCACACGCCGGTTTGTGACGGGCCGTCTGCCAAACGTCTCCGCACCTCTACGCGAATTCTTCAAAGCCTGTCTCACACACGACTGCAACAAGCGCTTGAGCATTGATGGTGTGAAGCGCCTTGAGTTCTACAGAGACGTTAGCTGGAAGGAAGTGGTGGCTTGCACGTTGCAACCACCTTACCTTCCCTCCGACATGGAAGTTTCCCCAGCTAAGAAAATGTGCAACATCAACCCCTTCGACCCTCTGCTGGTCGCTGCTGATGATGGATGTCTTCGAACAATTCGTGACAAGTATGGTGGCGTCGGTTGATGGTAGTGCCACCGAACTACAGGGATCTACCACAGGCTAAACTGACAGCTGAGCGGATTGATGAACTCTTCGCCAACTTCGACTTTATTAATCTCCACTCCCTCCATTCATGCTGTGGGTATCGTGGAAGGCAAGCCAATTCCGACTTGAGCTGTTGGTCACTCACTTGCAATTCATGGTCCAAGTGGTGTCTGCTGCTCATTTTCCTTATCTGTATACATGAGCTCCTCATCTGGTCGCAATGCACGCCTTTCTTTGACTAGGCTTTTCCACTCCTGAATACACAGGGAATGTTTCTAGGTGGCCAAAACTTTTTTGGGAAAGTTTGATACTCCTAGTTGGGGTTTGGAGATTTGTAGGGAATTTCAGGTAAATAGTGATGGAGTACGACTGAGTCGTAGCATTTCTCACACTGACAGCGGCGCACCCAGTAATTAGCACTTCCACCCCATCTTCGTAGCCGTTCTGCCTGATCACCTCGACTTTGTGTCCGTTACTAACATAGCCGCAGCTATATGTCAACACTGTGTCCAAGCAATCCTTCCATCTTAGAAGCATCATTCTATTGTAGACTGGAGTGACCACGTTCCCTCTACTTAGCTTCGGTTTTGGAGATGTAGTGAGAAGTCTCACAGAATATAAAGGAAAGAGAGGTCATATTGGGAGACTCAGGTTACCTTCCGTACCACTCATCTCTTGCGTATATTTTGCATACAACGAAGCGTTGAGAGGAATTTGCATAAGCGGCGAAGTGTACCTGTTCTCTTCGTAGCAAAAAGCATTCGTTGCCTTCACTGCATTATGTGCATGACCTCTCCTGGCAAATCATGCTATCCAACAACAACTATCACAACTTTAAGGTAATTTCGTCTTCAAGCGTTTGGTCAACTGACATTACTTGGTTGCATCTTGACTTGCGATGATGTGGACAACTCATTGCCCACTCCACTGGCATCGGGCACGGCATGTCAAAATGAATGCCTCTAAGACGAATAAAATGTCTCCTGTACAGTTGAGATGACTGCTCGCGTTGCAACTTACATCTGTGCTCCTCCCATGCAACCGTGCTAGCTTCGACTACACTCATGTCATGTGTTCAGCTGCAAACTGCAAATTACAGTAGTTACCGTCTCGATCTCTTAGACAAGACACTGAATGTAGCAAAGAAGACGCTGAGAATGGTGAATTCATCTCAGCACATTCGCTTAATTCCAAGTAGCCAGGTAATCAAGAGACATGAGTTCCGGCCTTGTTGATCAATGTGTGTAAGCCAGCTCATGCATGTGAGACGTGTGTGTTTATCCAACAGCTGGATAACGAAGACCGTCAGTGCGTGCATTTGAACATGTGTCCGAGCTAGAGACTGAATTCGGCCCTGTTGTTGGGCCTGGGTCTAGTCTGACGGAATGGTTTTACGGGTTGGCCAAATGTACATGTTAGCGAGAGGTTATCTGGCTTATAATGACCATTTTCATACTTTACCCCTCGCCTAGTGCTCATGGCATGGCAGAGGATTCACAAGTTAGACCTTGCACTCGCATTACTGGCTGCACCATCGAATGGGGTCTTGGTCTATAACAAGTCCACCACACGTTCCCTTCACGCATCGACTTATAATGATCGACTAAGATTTTATGTGGGAAGAGGAAGGTGGAGTTAGCTCCGTCGTCACTATTATAATCACAGCCGTCAACAATGTCATCATCGAGAGGCTAAAATTGCAAGCTGTGCAACTTGTAGCGATTGAGGTGGTAGGTTGTGCATGGAATGCGGTGTTTCCGTGTATGATAATCCACTGGACAACGGGTAGTGTTGGAGGGGACACGAGGGATTTCCTGTCACTCTTAGAAGGTACCGAGCGAAAACACTTTGTTCCGAATATTGCACACCTGGTCACTCAGTGTGTCCCAGTCGTGAGTAGGCGAAGGACGCTCCAGTGTTTGTCTCATGAAGCAAAAGCAATGTGTGTGACAGATGCTTCGAATTTGGTCAGTGGATGGCGCAGGTGTCTAAGTGTGCAACAGGGCCCGATGCTGATGCACCTCGTCAGCATATTTAAGCTTATCCACAGCAGATTGTTTTAACTCGGTACTAGTCCAGGTGTTGGACTAAAAGCACATACTAAATTTCTATGCACGAAAGATGCGTTTGTTATTTTCGAGTGATCCCTTTCGATGAACCATCCCCTTCGACTACCATAGCAATGCATAAATATCAAGCACATCCGACTCACTAAAAAGATGCTTACAAATTGAGCGTACTGTTGCACATTGATGGCGGCGCATGGGAAAACTGTGGAATGTAGGTCTAATTTAGGAAAGACGACTCTGAGACAAGAATTCGAGGCTTTTGCTGGCAAGCCTCACCGATGCAATGGGAGAATGTGGTTTGAAAGGAATGGCATTCTTAAATGCATCCGTGAAACAGTGCTTGAACTCATGTTGTTTGATGGGTTTAGCATACTAGGGTTCCTTGCAAGTCGGAGAGAGCTGCAGCGTCTTCGCTCCCCTAAAAATGCTGCAAATTATGCACTGTGTGAAGCTTGAAGCCAACAACCCTCACATGGTGCAACTGGCATGGAGTCAGCCACTCAGACCCTGTATTCGCTTTACTGGCTACACCATCGGGTGAAGACTTGATGATTAGTGGCGAAGGAGAACCCATCCCTCCTCAGGTTGTTCCGACGCTTTCACCGATTTCGGGACTGGATGAACAACTACTGTCACTGCTCGTTAAAGAAATCTGCTTAAAAACTTTAAAAATCTTGAGTTTTTTTGTTTTGCAGTGCAATTCTGGCAGCAATTGCACCACTTTAAACAAAGACTAGTCTCCTCTGCACATTTAATCAGAGAATGACACACGATTTGAACCCTCACTGCTAGAGGGAGTTCTTCAAAACCATAATCAAACCGTCGGAACTTACTTTATTTTACTAAGGACGTATCTAATGCAGCATTTGGAATGGTTTTAATGCACCGTTAGCTTCACTTTTGCTTGCCTAAAGATTTCATGGCGAACTGGCCTGTTTTGGGTCCAAGAGAAAAAATTAGCATTAGCTATTGCAACTAGAGGATCATAGTGGAGCCCTGCAAACACAGCGATTGGTGCACCCACCCACATTCCCGTAGTCCCCACGATGGGGTCATCTCTCTCAAATCCCACTAGTATAACGTGCACGCAACTGCTCATGGATACGACCAACCGAACCCTGAAATGCGTTTTCCTTACATCATGACAATGTTCGTAGGATTCTCAACCACTTTAACTGCGTTTGAACCCACATGAACTGTTTTGTTTTATGGGATACAAAGTGATTGCAGCACATCTCATTTCCTAGTTCTAGCTTGGCTCCACACCTGGGGCATCAAGAGCTGTTGCTTTCCATCAGTGAGCTCACATTTCACCGCCCAGTGAAATGTAAAAAGGACCCGATCTCGGGTTTGTTCGCCTTCGGGTCTCAATTCTTTCCAAAGCCAAGTTTGTCACGTGGTTAGTTTTACAGGCCACGTTAAACAAACAGGTTTTCTCAATGTCGCGTTTCTGCACTGTCTCCATTAACTGCTGATGAACAACTCCAAAAAGACGCGATTGCCAGGAATCTAAGCATTGCCATCGTAGCTGCAAAGATTGCAACCATATGGTAGATATCAATAAGCCGATGTGTGGCGAAGTCCTTGGATGTTGCCTGGCGATTGTCACTGAGGAGGGACATGCCACTCAACTGCTGAGTCCTTCCCATCTACCTGCCGATTTTTGTTTCCTGAACGGCATAATCACTTTACGCCTTATTCCTGTCTTACACTTACACTACCATCAGTTGTCTTTTTAGTTCACTTAGTCTGTGGCGAAGTAAGAGGAGAATTAGCTGCAACGCTTTAGGAAACGTGAGAGTTGGTGCAGTTGAGACAATTTTCACCGCCAATCACGATCTAATCAAGGCGGTGTCTTAACAATGCGGATGCAAGTGGTTAACAAACCCATAAAAGTTGTGCTATTTTATGCTATGTGAATGGCTTTGTGGCATAATCAGCGCAAATCATTCGATGATTGGATCCGAAACTGGTTGAAGGGGTAAGAGGTGTGCTTTTATCTGCGACAGTGATAAATGTGTGTATATCATAGATAGTTCCACTGTCTGCAAGGTGATCAGGGCAAAAACACCTGGGTCGTTTTGTGCAAGGTGAGATAGACAGCCGACTCATGCTGTAGATCTAGTCTAGGGAATTTTGGGTGGGCTCAGTAGTCGCACTTGGCGCACTCCTGCATAAATAGGGAAACCACTGGAATGGACGGTGGAGCGTGAGTAAGCAAGAGAGGTGGAAGGGGCAGGAGATGTTGAGAAGATCGCCCATTATTCGATACCATGTGGTAGGTGTTTGTTGGCCAGTAGTTAAATTAAAGCCTCTTAGTGGGTTCTTTGTTTTAACCTCTCTACTGAATAACTTGAGTAGCATGCATGGCCATGGGTTCACCAATTAGAAAAACAGGTAGCAGGGGGTCCAGGTCTTTGGCATTCCAAAGAACCCTACAAGGCTAAAACTTGAAAGCCACTTTTCCACTTCTACTGCAAATGTTTCTAGACATGTCTCATCACCAATAAAAGTGGCATTTTCTCAGGCCACCTGTCATCTCATTTATCCCCTGTGCAGAATTTACTTGCACATATTAAGGCTTTCGCTTTCCCTTTAATTTGAGCTGCACAGTAGCAAAACCCGTCAAGTGTTTAAGGAAGAACTAAGTAACGATCCAGAGTTGCATATTTTACGAAGAAAGAGAGTTCCTCGTTCTACCATCCATTCATTTTTAAACCACCCATCCACCTACCCAACCATCCTTTCACCCACTTGATCTATTAAACCCATCAATTCAGCACACCTGCGAGCTCGGCTCTGCACCTCCAACACCCCATCCGAAACGTAACAGTGGACTACCTCATCTCACCCACCTCGTCCACAAACCCGTTCAATTCTTACCCTCCTCTGTTTGCAAAGAAACACAAGTAAAGGAGCAACATTTTAAGATTTGCTGATGGGAAATTTACAGAAGCATACAACACTGTCGAGATATCATCACAGCTTGGAGAGGAAGATGTAGGCATCAGGAACGGTGAGGTATCAGGATTTGAAAAGTTTTGTGCTGTTCCACATTAAAGTGCTGCCAAAAGACACAATTAACCATTCCAATGTCCTCTTTTCCTCTTGACGCACGGTCTTCATAAAAATTACGATGGAAGCCTTGTTTCCGCACCGACAAATTGCACTTATGGTCCGCTTTGGATGGCGCACCTCTCGCCTGCATCTGATTTGCACACCATCGACACTTGAACCTGCGAAACGAAAACACCCTCGGTAAATACGAAGGAAATAAAGTCTAGCTATAGGTGATGGCTTCATGTCAGCACGTTAATTAGTAAGCTGCAGCACATGTCATATGTGGAATAGGCATACAGACCAGCGGCAGTGCCTGTGTAAAACAAGGTGCGGTGATGAAGGCGTCTACAGTCGTGAATACCCGCATCAGAAGGAGTTGTCAACCCACTCAGCAATTAGACATCTCAGCAGCGTAGGCATCTATCGGTCAGTGGCAGCCCTGTGAATGCTGGTTTTTGGCCCACTGGGACGATGGTAATTCCTGAGACCCTCTATTTGTTAGGCAAACTTCATAATTCCCAGCGTATGCTTGACACGCAGTCCAGCTTGACGTGGGATTGTGCAAGAGATGGATGTATTCGTGCTAATGGTTCCGGCAAGTTGAGCCCAAAAATCTCCCCCAATTTCAAGGCAATGCAGAATGGAGAATGAAGGGAAAGAGAACTGCCTTTATGACCAACCTGTCATGCATGTCACACGAACAAGGAAAAACTCCTGCCGATTACATGAAGCCAAACAAAAAGGCGGTCTTGCAGAATCATTGCAAAAGTTACAATTTTGGAAAAGAAATCAACCCACTTAACTATGCAGGTGATAGTTGAGTCCAAAACGCGAATACCCTAACGCTCTGCCAGGAGTCCGTGAATGGCTTGATGTCTACTCTTCGCACGATGACAGAGGGCAAAGTGGACTCCATCTTGCCAAGCAATCGCTTTTCAAAATATTAGCTCCGACGAGAAAATTGAGGGAACGAGTATAATCAGCAATAAATAGCGTCATAAGAGAAGACGTGGTCAACTGGATGACGGGATCTCTTTAACGCTCGTTTATTAAAAGACGAAATTAATCCTCGGCTATGGCAAAAGGGGAAACAACAATTGTAGACTTTCAGTCACTACCCTTGAAAATACTTCAAAGAGACATTGCTTAATCGGAATCCCGCAAAGCGCTGAGCATCAGCAGATAAATACACATGAAAAATGAACTGTTGATCATTTGAACAATAATAAGATAGCATTTCATGCTAAAAGAAAGGGACAAATTTATGCCCACCAACAAAAAAATAAAAATAATGACTGAGTCGGAAAAAGCAATAACACTGATGGCAATTGTAGGAACACTACGCATCAAGCACTCGACGATGAGTCTCATGCCAATTGTGATGGACAGAGTCCCATGTAATGATCCCTGATTGAGTGCGACAACCCTGTGGGTGGACACTGACCAGTTCGTCGATACCATGATGCGTGATAACGCATATTGGCAATGCTACTCCCTGGTCATGGATCTCGAATCCGTGTGGATGGGTCCAGATCGATAAACAGAGCCCTGATGATGAGTCGCGCGGCTCTTTTGCATGCGTTTGGTGATTTTCAACACTCGGCCAGCCAATACCGTCTTACGAAATCCCTTACTTGAAGACTGAATCCTGTGCAACAGATACTATACTTAGTCGTTAGAATTGCCATTTCCTGCACTTTGTGGGAAAACGGGTTCAGAGACACAAGAAGGGCCATCGACACAGCGGAGAGAAAAGCGCTGACAAGATACTACTTACAACAACTATCGTGTCCAGGTTCTCGTCACTGCGATACATGCACCACAGAAAAGGCGGCGCACCACACAAAAGCACTCGTGCAACAGACACAAGGCCAATTAGTGCCACGGAACTAGGATGCAAGCTGCACCACACTGAGCCTTTGCCCATGTCTCTGTAGGGCCTGCCAGCTCAACACCAGACGCGCATTAAAAAAGGCCTGCAACAAACGCTCGATATCGTCAATTGCTAGGATGCGGAGTTGGAAGCCCTCGTGCACCTAACACTTGCGCCCTACACACTGGACATGTCCATGCCGGTGGCTTCATCTTCTCTCACAATACCTAGTGCACCTACAGCTCCAATGCATCGTACATACACATGAAAGCACTCCAAGTCAATCGACACTATGTGTAATGGACCAGCCATGTGTGAGGATGTGCTCAAAACGGCAGAGAAAGCACCGCGAGTAAATAAGACAGCCGGACATGGCGTGGCATTTCATTCTTTTCCACCGTGGGCAACTTCCACCCCAGACATTCTTAACAGCAACAATGCGATCAAGATGGAGTAATGCGCCCCAGAAGCATTCGTCACGAGGGCGTCAGGGAGGTATCACTTTTAGCATCTCCGACAGTCAGATATTCTGACGAAGACGAAGAGATCCCAACGCGATCAATCGCATGAGGCAGGGCTGTACAAACGTTCCAGCGCCACATTTCATACCGCTGAAGTGAAGCTGATGAAGATAACTAGACGGGTAGGTCCATAGAGAGCGA
Source organism: Taenia solium (assembly GCA_001870725.1). Lineage (NCBI taxonomy): Eukaryota > Metazoa > Platyhelminthes > Cestoda > Cyclophyllidea > Taeniidae > Taenia > Taenia solium. The sequence continues at coordinate 4,520 of MIEF01010926.1, read as the reverse complement.
AATAAATAGATATCCTCGCCCTCACCTGCCTGTCCACCCAAGGCCCTACCAGCCAAATAACCCAACCAACAGATAAGTGAAAAGAGCGTGAGTAAAGAAACAAATGAAGCCTAACTCCTGTCAGTGCACGTTTACCTGTGCCTCAAGGAACGTCCACCGACTATTAGCCGTCAAGAATATTAACCCTGCTAACCTTAAAGAGAGATGCCAAGCCTGTACTCTTGTCTGTCTCCGCGACCCATCCACCAGCTATAAGCCTTAAAGGAAAGCTGCTCAAGCCAGAGCTAATTACTACTATGACTGAGGGGAGGGCAGGGACCGGGCCGAAACCACTACATGGCTATAACAGGGGGAGTGAACAAACCGAGGCAATCAGTGGCTTGACTTCAAAGTCATCACTGTGACAATACGTTTCCAATAAACATTTCAATCGCAAGCATTTCGGAGGCAGGCATCTCAGTATGCTTCTTTTGACAATAACGAATGTGCAAAGTTCAGTGATTTACACAAAGAACGCCAAACAATCAGATTCACCCATTCATTCGTTTACAAATAACATCAGCAGAAGGAACCTACGAAATTGCTTGACATTCAGTAAAATCTGATTCCCCCAAAAAAAGCCCATTAAATTACGAGATGGTCCTCCTCAAATCCGCCAAGTAATGAGAAGAAATATAGCAGCAGCAAGCTTTCTAACCACAGGACGATTAATTAGAATATACTCACTTGATACAACTGTGTGTAGTGCCTATGCCAGTTCCGACTTTGGCAATACAAACACTCATTTGGAGGTGACAATTACAGTCTACTGTAGATGCCCATACGTGGAATGCCCCAAATTACCCTATCTTACCCATCAGCACCGGCAACAACAACAAATTTACCATACTTTGCAATAAACACAAACAACTTACCCCAACCGAAATTCGCAAAAAACACGTGCATATCCATTGCAACCTCCTAAACGTAACCTTTATCGGTCAGGTTGGAGTGACAATACGAGTAATGGACGAACTTACGCCATCTACCCTTTTAAACGGATGGCGAAAACAAGATGCGCGAAATGGCAAAGCTCAGACAATGACATGATTAGATGTCAATGAGCACAGAAAGTAGAACTACCAACATTTAACACTTACCAGTGCTGGGTGAAAGCACCCCAACAACTGGTGGCAGCGAACAAGTAGAACACGTGAAAAATGGTGAAGGAAGAGGAGACACAGCTAGTCCTAAACCAACGTTGGATTCCCATAGAACAGACAGTGGCTGCGGCCAGTGAAAAAGACTACACCTCGCAGTCAGGCTTCAGACCTCAACAAAGTACATAAACAGCAAATAGTATGCATAAATAAGTGTGCATTTATACGCACCGTTTAATAGGCGAGTGCCTTCATCTATCCATCCATCCATCCGCCACGTTACAACGCAGGATTCATGATAGGGCATCGCTTGCACCCTACTTCACAGACTTCCAACAATTTCGACAAAATTTCATCAGCGAACACTGACTGCCAACCTTAACGAAATGCCTGTTTTTCGCAGACTCGGAGGAAATGTAGCTGATACGCTGCTTCATCTGCTCAGACGTCCCCACTTCCTGCGGTAGAATTAAATGTTTACATCTACCCATCACCATCCTCGTATCTGCAGGGGCAAACTGAGATTCGAAGAAGCAATGTCAATCAAAGCAACGGATCAACACTTTGTGTGCCCATGCAGTAGACCGTGCGTTGACGTCTCGTTAGGAGCAGAACCTTTACGACCTTGCCATAGGCTTTTTCAGATCGCATCTGCTGATGTTGCAGGAGACGACATTCAGTTCACCAATGAAAAGGAAAATCCTCAAATATTCTTTTGAAGAGCACAGCAGCTGTGCTCGCATCCAATGAGCACGACAAATTCCACCGACACGATTATTTTAACAATTTGGATAATGTAGCTGTCACATTACATGTGGAAAGACTTCGGGAAAAGGACAAGCAACCAGTTTGTCAGAAGGCAGAATAGACCAAATCAACTTCTAGGCTGAAACTCTTTCATACCACAGCGGGGCAGAGAGCGATAGAGGGATCAAACTTCAAATTAGGCATTTTCTCACTGACCCCTTGCAGCTTACTAGATGCACCACCACGGACAGGTAAATTCTTGCCATCCTTAGGATCCAGACCATCATTGACGCCATGAGAAGCCCAAATCCTGATAGGTTTTTTTCCCTTTCGAACCGACAGAGCTTATGCAGCCAAAAAACTACCGCAATCAAAACACGCAACGTACCCACCACATCGACAGACAATATACTAAGTACGACCAATGACCTTGAAACTGCCGAACTAGAAGAACCGCTGTCGAGTAAATGCCTTTTGATCTTAAGCATTCTCAAAAGTACAAAAATATGCAGGCACATCAAAATCGAATTCAAACTGTCTTCGAAAATAGACTAATTGACGGGTGATACACAAATACAAAACGTTTGCAAACAATTATAGGAAGTATCATGCATTACACAAGCTCTAACTTGCAATTTTTGTGGCAATATTTAGACCTGGTAGATTTTTGGTGTAAAGTTCGGTTGGTTGTGTTACTATTTTTCCCCTCCTCCGGTGAATTCTGACGAAACCTCCATCACGAGGTGTGCGATGGTTGCTTCTTCGTCTCCCCAAAATCCATTTCAACAACAAATGCATTGCATAAATTTCTCGTCTTACTAGCCTCGTCTTCAGTACTGTCCTTAATGGATGCCCTTCTTCCAATTATTAGTGCGTAAACTTCATTTTCTTTTCTGACCAGTGGTGTGCCTTTGTCGAGTGGCAGATGTAGTGTTGAACAATTAATGGCTATAAACGGAGCAATGCAATGTGGGCAAAACATTTTGTAGGTGATAGAATGTTTATCACTCAAACTAAAACTTCATCTTAGCGGCAATGAACCTTGAAGTGCGACTCCGGTGAGCAAAATTGGCCCGAATTTGTGTATTAATTCCCCATCGCGCTAAACGTCATTCCGAAGTTGTTCGTTGCAACGCTTCTTCTGGCTCATCCAGGGCAGTCGTAAGTGTTTGCGTGCAATGCTACGAGTTTACTTGTGCCTCCTTTGGAGCCAGTGCGAACTTTTAGGCATTGTTAGCTGCTACCTCCGTGCTTGGTAAAAAGATATCAGAAGGTACTCTCGTTTCACGCCCTGTAAGACTCGTGCGGTAAAGTATTAATCACTGCATGATACGTAGCTATGTGTGCGAGAAGAGCCAGTTCTAGGCTTAAATTCCAGTCGGTGGATTGTGCACACTTAGTGAAAGCCCTCGGCAGCCCAATATGATTGTGATTCGCTCCTTTCACAAATGTGCTCCGGTGTACCATTTGCCTTTGAGCTCCGGAGGGATCTAAAGTCGTTTAGTAGATGTCGGCTTTCAAAAATGGAGCCTTAGCAACTGTGGACCAATTGAGCATTATTTCCAGGCATGCATGCATTGCCATGAGCATACGCTATATAATCATTGTGCCGCAGCCCCTCGTACCAACAAACAGCTAAACTGTCAATCATCTTCCCTGTTTTTAATCAGGTATGTGCTTGGACATCCGTTCTCACCCCAATCATCCACGCTATCTAACATTGTCCAAAATGTCTGATCATTGTGCATAACGAAAAGCGGACGTTAGTAAACAATGAATGCAACTTGCTATAATTGGCCTAGAACACACCTTCACCAAGTGGATGCTGGGATAGATTACCATGCGTGTGTTTTCCTTTTGCTTGACAACAGTTTTTCAAGCGTATCCGTTCCTGCCATGTCTTGCAATCCTCCAGCATCTTAGAGCTCGTTGCTGGTAAATTTTGGGGTGGAGTTTCAGCACAGTTAAAATAATGCTTTGCGGCTGTTGCTACGCGAAGCAGGTAATAAGGTAGACCTTTTTACGGCTGGGTGAGGGATTGGTTTTGGTGCACATGCATACAGAGCAGCAAGAGGCATTCATCTGAATTCAAGAATAAAGATTTGTAGAAGGGTAGATTTGCCAGTCTACTCACCTTCGGTCTGCTCCCCATCAATCACCTCCACCGTCTCTCTGGAACCCTCTGTACCTCCCACTCCGCGATTCCAAAGACGTTAGGTGACTAAAATAAATAAAAATAGCAGAAAAATGTGTTGGTTATGTTTTCCTTGCCCTCTTCTTCATTCGCACGTGTCGTTTCAGCATTGTTGCAACTAATATCACAGTTTAATTCACTTATCATGGTACGACAATGGGTTGCATCTTTGAGTGTGCCAATTAATAGAAACTCATGTTCCTTCCACAAAGTCGATTCCCACATACTTCACTAGAATACATGGCCAGGTAAGTGAGCAAATGAATGAATTAAGAAATATGTTGAAGAAAGAGGGAGGAAAACCATAAATGCAGTGTCACAGAGCTTCTGTAAACGTCCCGTCTCTGCCAATCACCTAACTAGCCTTTTGTCCCTTTCGGCTGAACAAGCGCGCCACTTTCTCTTCACCGGAGAGGTGCAACAACCGTCATTGTCCTCCC
>MIEF01010885.1:0-11561 GCA_001870725.1 Taenia solium | reverse complement strand
GTAGCAGACGTGTTGAAAGATAGGCAGCAAATAATCCCGCTACGAATGCGTGATCTGTTAAATGTAAGCATTGGCAAATTTGAAGGCGACGTCAGCAACAATGCACGCACATTCACCTAAAAGTCTGGCTCACTCATCTTGTGCATTTTAATTTAGCGTCAATCATTGTGCCAGCCTAAAAAACTGCCCTGTCTGTTGCATGTATTCGCCATGCCAGCGAGTCCACATTTCCTCGATTCCGAGGTGGGCACGCCGCATTCACCCTCCACTTCAGACACCAACTACTTGTCATTAATCACTTCTGCAAAATTCCCCCAAACACCAAGGTTCGTTCTGTTGCACACGAAATTCTACCACGTGGAGTGAACTTTTTTCACTCTTCGAAGTGCAGAACAAACAGGACCACTGCACGCAAGGAAGCACAAGTTCACCCATGACATTCTACTTCTACTACTACTACTACTACTACCACTACACAACCCAATCCTCGTCGTGCAGCATGCAAATCCCCTCCACAAAGACACACTCGACCCCCCTTCTCACACCTTCAAACGCGCATTTACATCGCCACTTGCCCACCTCCTCGAAGCAAAGCACAATGGAACAGTGGATGCTGCGTCTCGCACTGCATTTCTCACTACCGTTTGCACCCTTTACATTCGCTCACAGTGCAACTATGTGCCAGCCGATTCCACCTCTATAACTCTTCAAAAATAAGCAGTCTGCTCTGCGGATAAAGCGCCCATTTCCCATTCGCATTACGCCACTCTCCCTTCCACCTACACGCCACAGCCTACAGGTTGGCGCGAGACGAGCAATGCAAGCAGGCTCGCGAGCGGTTGCTTTTCCCTCTCCCTCAGCCGATCCGCACTTCTCCATCACCACTCCTCCCAATTACACCACTGCCACCCACTTCACAACGGAGGTGGCATTCCAACAATGCGCATGACAGGTTTGTTGTCTGATCCTAGTCACTCACCCATTCCCAGTCACCCTTACACCGCCACGTGCCTTTCAAGCACAACACAAAGCAGACGCAATGACACCTTTTGCTCGAAAGCCAATTTGAAGCGACAAACCTCACGCGGATGCGCATTGGCGAAGGTATTCCCATGCGATTAAAATGACAGGTTACATGTGGATCGTCTGAATGATGTGCAAGACAGGTGCTTCTGCACCTCCACTTGCCAGTATTCCCATCTTCCGACACTTGGCAGAAAGGGGCTATCGTTGGAGAGGCACGAATGGTTAAAAACACTTAAAATGATTATGAAGTGCAAACCGAAACACCACTACGCAGCATGAGGAGCTTGCGACCAATATTAGACAGAGAAACCAGTGGTGTGGTGCATGGTTATTAGCCTTGCATTCGAGTCAATTTAAGCAGCCTCCGAATGATCAGCATCACCTCTTGAAGTGCACGAGGAGCAGGCGAAGTGAGAGTGAGACGAAGGAAGGAAAGAGGAGGTAGATGGGGTGAGAGATGCGCCCGAAGAAGGCGAAGGAGGAGGACGGTGGCGTTAGTGGGAAGGAGGAGGAGGAGGAGGAGGAGGATGGGTACTGGAGGAGGGAAGGTGGGCCGAATTGACCTGAAGTCGTCCGATGGCGTTTAGATGAGTGTGGCCGCTGTTGGATATGCGCAAGCGGTTATACACACACGCGATGGCTGTTATGCGCGAACCAAAGCATCGCCACGATTCACAAGAACCTCAAAGCCGGAACAAAGGAAAGATAGCAGCACTGACGCCTCGGTACATCACCTACACCAACATCGGGTCACATTCGACACAACCAGCAATCCACGATGGTATCAGAGTGGAACAGAAGTTATGAAAGAAGTCAGTCATCATGACAATCACCCCATGCACTGTGATGTAGAAGGGGATAGGAGCTTCATGACGTCGTCCTCCTGAGCGTTTGTGAACTAACGCCTCACTTGCTATGGTTTGTCTAACATCATTCAACGCAACGAGTGACGATGCGCAGCAGGCTTCGACATCTCAGAAGTGGTGACTCATCAGAAGGCGAGGAGCTGAGCATGTTGCATGCGTGTCGGACAACATGTCTTCGGTGGACAGAATCGCCATTGATTGGTGCAGCGATGGCAAACCACTTCCTCGAACACACCTTCATTCGGTGGATTGAGGTCTCGCCTCCCACAGTGTTTTATTTCTGCTGAGCACACACCACGCATGTCCGCCCTCCAATCCTTCACTACTCCTCAGCATCTGTGCTGTGTTGCCTCCCACTGTAAGATGCACAGCATCGTACCACCGTGTCGTTCCGCTCCGCGAAGTTGCCTACATTATAGCACAGTTTCCTGCGGCTGCACAACACCAGTGGATTTCGACTTCATACGTCTCGTCAGGTGTAGTCGGCGAATGGTGCATTGCAGCTGCTACCATGTCTCCTGTGCGGAACATCGCACCACACTAACTGTTACTGATGCAACTCCTCCTCCTACTTGGTTGATAGGCCTCCACAATGCGTCTAGACCCAAGGCAATGGTGGGTCAAGTACCCCGTTAGCAGTCAGGTTGAGAGTGGCCGATGCGCAGTGTTGCCTGATTCCAGTAGTCAGCCCACATGCTTCGTTAGACTACACAGGTCGTCGAACTTGGGCTCGCAAAGACAGTCATGGATTGGTCTCGTGCAAGCACCAGACGGACATTGCCAAGGACTTGTCGCAGCCACCACCAAGTTCAGGTCAGCGGCGTGTGAGAGGATAAGGCTTGCGTGTGAGTCAAGATGACGATTGTATTCCCTCGCTACCGAAATAGCTCAAGTGTCCAAGTTTCAACACCAATTGTCTCATCCCAGTATGAGGAATCACAATTGGACCTCCAAGGTCCCGAAGTCAACCATTTGAGGAGACATGCGTGCACGAGGTCGACAGTTGCCTCATCTGTTCCACCACCTCACAGACGCGTGTGATCTGTTAGGACGTGAGGTCGTCACGACCTCTACACTGAAGTCCTCATCTCCTCCCGTCCACTGGTTGGAACGGCACCTGGTTGGCAGAAAGCGCTCATTCGCCATTCATGTGGACACACTCTCCTACTTCACTACTCCTCCTCCCGAAAGCAGTAGTCGGAGTGTGGGGTGAAAACGGACAATTGTAAAATGAGTGGGCAGCTAGTAGTAGTGCTGCACCTCACCGCCGCACCATTTGAAGAGCTGCAGCAGACCATTTCACCAATGGGGCTAAGGCAATGCGGCTCTGCGGTCAGTGCCTATCGATGCACACAAGCTCACCTCGAGTAGCACCCACTTCACCTTCATCTCATCGGACGCATTCCTTCAACAGTGCAAACCCTATCTTGGCTCCTTTAAAAAGCCGCCAACCACCAACAGCGGAAATGCACTCTGAGGTAGCACACTGGTGCTTACCAAGTAGGGCAGCGGACCTGATCCCCACACCACACGTCAGGCGAGCAAGAAAGTCAAAGGAAACGAAGGTCGCAGTGTCGCTTGTGTCCAAAATGCGCGAGTGTTCGCAGTGTCCAGCAACACGCTTCGTGCAATGTGGCTGGACGTGAAGGAGAGCTGGACCTCCAAATGCGCTGTGCTCTAGGCTCTGTGAGCTGCGGCAGACTGCAAACGTCCCTGTTTGTCACACGTATGCCACTCAATCCATTGGAATTGTGAGGTCAGAGTAGAATCGTTCCACCCCATCTTCAGCTTACACCTGCTCCACCCCTTTGTGGCATTCAGGTGCGCCCTCGCGTTGTCCGATCACGTGACTGCCTGCCAAATTGCATTCACTCACACCTTTGATCTCCCCTCCCTCTCAGCCCTTTAGCATTTTCCCACTACCCTTGTTGATGTTGCTGTTGTTGTTGTTGTTGGTACTGCATGAAATCATTGGCTGTGCTGTCACTGTAGCCCTCACATCCCCACTCGACTTGCCTTCATTTCCTCCCATCAAATCGGCCACTGGCACCCAACATTAGCTAGAACTTTCGCTGCACACGAAGGAAATTCACTCCATCAAGTAGACAGTCGCTGCACCTCTGCTTACAGTTGACCAACGTGGTCGCTATCACCCACCTCAATCCCATCCTGCCATATCATCCATCTCCCCTTCCATTCCCTTCTCTCACGTACACGCCCAACATGGGTCCGCCACCCCTGTTGCCACACTCGCGCACTGAACAGATGCAGGTCCACCTTCCTTCAGCACTTCACAAGTGAAGTGAAAATGGTGCATGTGCAAGTGCTCGCTCCTCCATTCACCGTCTCACACAAACATCTGCCATCTGCCTCAACCACTGGCCCTTCCATCTCCAAGCACTCACGAGTAGGGCGCTGCATCTTGAAACACTGGAATCGTCTGCAGTGCCTTGTGCAGACACATGGGTTGGCGCAGTGTCGAGCTGGCAGAACTCCACTCGCACATTTAAGTCAGTGGTGCGTCAATTGGAGGAAGCACCCAACACCACCGACACTGAATCGCATTCCACAGAGTTGGGAATCCTGCACAAATCCTGCACAAATCCTGCACAAATCCTGCACAGCCGACTGCACTTCCCATACCCTTCATTGCACTCACCAACACTGCCACTGCACGCAGCATACCAAACAGTGCGGTGATCCGCTTTTCCGACTCCACCACTCCAAGCCGTCACCCTCGCTCGACCAACCACTCAAGGCAAATCAATCTACCCACCTTCTTCCATCTAATCTCTGCCAACTGCCGCAAACCACCTCACATAGTTGGGTTTGAACAGATTTCGCGTCACTAATCGCCAAGCGTTGTAGCATCGCCTCACTTCCCTTACGAAGCAGTCTTTACCACAATTTCCTCACTGCGTAGCAATGCTTCCAACGCAGAACGAGTGTCGCACACCACGAGTCACATCCTCACAGTTGACCATGATGCATGACAATGATGCACACCTGACTTGAGTCATCAAATGCCTTCCAAATCACTCACAAATGGCTGCCTCCAATGAGCCGTAGTGACCAAGTGGATGATTTTCCTAAGTGGGTTTCCAGCGAAAGCCCCCCCACCCCACCCCTCCCTTCATTACACTGGCCACTACGCCACGCTTTCGTTACTCTGTTATGCCCTCTACCATTGCTCTTGCCTTCCTCCCAATCGCCGCTAACCTCATCCAATCCTCATGGTTAGCATCCTGCTGGCACACTGAAAACACTGAAATGTGGTGCGGGTTTTGCGATGTTGCTGGGTGGGAACAACGATGGTGCCGTCCATTCTGTCTTGCAGCCACACTTCAAGTGCTCAAGACGTGGCCGAAATAACCACTTCAGGTTGCTACGCCACTAGACAGACTTGTGCACAGCCTGTGGCACATTCGGCTAACCGGACCAGCATTCACGTGACTGGACTCCTAGTCAGATTGCGATAAAGCATGAATGCGCTTGGTGATACAACGGGTGGACCTGGAAGCGACGTCCTCGGCACATAGCTGCGTATCAATGCTACTTTTCTCGAACATACTGAAATGTGCTATTTCTTAATCAAAAGGAGATGGCATGTAACTGTAAAGACGTCAAATGAAGTCTTTTGCGTGAGAGCACTTCCCACTAGCTTTAGCCATGTTTCTGATCACGATTTTGACATTTATTTTGATATAATTTAGCTTTTATTGTCTTCTACTGGCTCTGTGCTAGTTTATCGGCGTATCGGTCTCTTCATCAATGATTAAAGAACATTTGATATTCACCTGCAGCTGATTAACTCCTTCCAGATCGAACAATTTATTATAATTCTTTTTTGGTTCTCAAAATAAGCGTGTTTTCCTCCAAAACTTTTATTTTCCAATTTGAAGAAGCCTGATGAAGAATCCGCAATTTTGCAAAAGCAAAGCATTTTTCTCGCCTACTTATATGGTAGCCTGTCGACTTGTTAATGAGATCTTTAGAAGAAAGTGACCCAAGTCGGTGGTCTCATAAATTTTTCCGAATTTGGCAAGCCGTTTGAATTTGTACATGCCTATAGGCTTTGGGAACGCATTAAAACCGATTTGTGAATTACTTAGCAATAAATTCTTCTACCACCTCGAACGGGAAATAACCCCTACCATTTTGCACTTATTTTGGGATTTTGATGCTGTTTTTTTCTTGTCTTCAGCCACAGACTGCTGTTCAGCATTTAAATCATTTAACAGTTCTTTGAAATAGCGAACTTTTATTGGAATCAGAGGTATCGAATCGTATTCACAAATCTAACCTTGTTAACTGAACTGCAAATTAGTGTTCATAAACGTGGCCAACTTTTAACAGAGGATTTAAATTCAGATTCTTAGGCTGGTGTAAGGGATCAATAGGATGTTTTACGCAGCACATACCTAAATGCCACTCTCAAAATCTAGAAGATAAGGATTTTGGTATAGCTAAGGTGAAAAGAATATCTAAACTAATTTTTAACGGGCTGCAGACTTGTCAATAATAGCGCGAATGCTACATTAATCCGACTTTACACCGACTAAATGAAATCTAAAAGCCTCTCACAAAGAATGTGTAAAAGCCCAAAAATGTGTTGATTAAAAAGTTTATTAAGTTAATGGGCATAGGTTTATGATTTTATTAATTAGTATAATGTTTTATTTAAACTTCTTTTGAAGGGAACAGTACAATTCATCTGGAAGGAATTGTGACGAAATTCCCCACTACCTTTGAAGTCATTGGTCTGAATAATCGTCAGGCGGTGTTGTTTGTTTTCGACAGAACGACAACAGTTGCTCCACTGGATTTCCTTATTCCGCTTATTCTTTTGCTACTCTCAATTTGGTGATTGCCCATCCCACTCGATCCCTCGCTGTGCCCAATCGCTTTTCATTAGGAAAGTCAGCATCAACTTGTATATGCGCTGTATTAACAATGCTAACGACAATAAATAGAGTCTTCTTAGCACTTAAAGCGCTTCTTTCGAGTTCTCCCAGATAGTCATTACTTAAAAAAACTAGTTCCAAATTATTTCCGCTGAATTCAAGACAGTATTCACATCAAATCATGTGCGTTCGGTACCGAAACAATTGACCCTTAAATAAACTACAGCTTCCAGCATCTTCTCTGAAGTCGTGGTGAGGCAAGCTATAAAAAAATTGACCGAAATGGCGACCAGGCAGAGTGTGTTCAGATATACAGTCAAAACAAATGGCGTTCCACTGCATATTTTTCCACTTTACCGAAGCCTTACCGCCTTGCCCTCCACAATCATTATCATGACCCGGCTGTTCCAGTTCTATCAAAATTAAAACAGGATGAATGATGCGACGAAAATGATTTATCCCACTGATCACAACACATCCTGTGCAATTAATTGAGATGTTATGGGTGGCGTACTCTGCGCAGCGAAATGCATTAAGTGGATGTTTATTTGAGAAATGGTTTGCATCCTGGCATTCTACAATTCGCTTTCCATGGGAACGATTGCTTAACCATACCATGAAGATGGAGATATCATTTCCTCATACTGTGTAGGAATGTTTATCAGACAGCTTTACATTGAGGTAAAATTGGGCATCTCCCTTGATTTCATTAGTAATATAATTAGAAACATAAGTTTTTGGCACAAATCGGCGCGTCGCCACGGTCTCTCTGCTGTGGGTCTTCTCAAAGGCAGAGGCGCTCCCTCAGTGTCGTTTAGGTGTGACCACAAATCGCCAACAATTTAGCAACTCGAGTCAATGTGGAAGATGAGCCAAAGCGCTGATTTTAAAGAAGAGTTTATTATTAACAAACAGAAGGCCAGAGTGGTTTTAGAACAAGAGAAAATCAAATCGGCCCGGTCCCAAATGTGCGAAGACTAAAGGGTACGTTTATGACTGTAAGGCGTACTGACGAAATGCTGAGGAACAGCTATTTGAACTGAGCTAGTCCCCTCTCACAAACTTAACTAATCCTGTGAAAAGTCAAACCATAGTTATAAGAGTCCGTTAAGCGAACGATTGCATATCAGCTTTTCGGATGGATGTTAAAAGGTCGCATTTCTAGCTTAGATGGAATGAAGGATGCCTAACTGCTGTGCTTAATGGATTTGAGGAAGAAAACAGCCTTGTTAAAGGGGGTTGTTTAGAAATTTAGCATTTTCACAGGGCACCTAGAAAAGGGAAGCTGCAGAAAAGAGCAAAAACTCGCTATCCCATTTCCATTTTCCACTTAATTCATTACAAATCGAAGTTATCTGTCTGTAGCAAATTTGGTTTCATAGGCTGTACGAGCCATCTTCAATGTATATAGATAGCGGTAAAATGTAGACGGATTCATTAAATCCATGGTGTTTTGTCCTAAAACCAAGTAATGGCCAAAAGCCTCCTAACCTATTTTAGGAGCTTATGGCTCCCACCCACAAAGGTGCGAGGTTGCTTTGGATTTTATTCATGCAAGGGATTTGTCCTTTAGAAGCAGAAATTCACATCCTATTTACATTCGCTTCTGTTATACTTTATTTCCCATCCGTCTACCCTAATTCGCACCTAATTGGCTAATTCCAAACAAAGGTGATCGATATCAGTGATGAGGATAAGGCAGCATACCTCTCTTTCCTCCCTTCCTTTCTTAAGGCTTGCGGTACAGAGCACCCCACGAGTAGGTTTTTCGCTATAAAATGTGACCTTGCATTGAACGAATACTGAGGCGGGCTTTCCTCCGCTGACCTAATAATACCGCTGTCTCGCCCGTAGTTGCGCCTGCAGTCCACCACGTAAAAAATACACAAGTCTGCTATTCTATGAATGAGGTGGTGGAGGTTTTGAAGGTGTATAGCAAGGTAGCCAGTGACATTTCTTCGTCCAACGAATGTTTCAATATGCTGATTTCTAATTACAGTGCCATGAACATGGTGCATTTTTAGCGATCCTTTACCCAGAATTAAATTACTTTAAGAATCCTTTGGCAATAAGTTCTGCTATTTGATTGTCTCTAAGCTCTATGCAAGGAGCTAACCTCGAAATTTTTTGCAGCTTACAATCATCGTTCCAATTCGTCAATCAGACAAGTATAAGTCACAACCATTGGCCTCAGCCGACATTTTTTGGATTTAAAATAACGGATAAAAAGTACCAAAGCAAAACAAATATTGCAGCAAGTTTGTACAGTGGGTCACATGGAAAATAAAATTAGTTAATTTGACAACCTGGTCTGCACCTCCGCCTGGATTCTGACCTGTGTGCCAAATGTGATTCGTTATAGTCACGAGCTCATAAATACGTGCCAGTATTTTTGTTTGAAAGACCAACTAAACGAATTGCGGGTAGAAGTCTTTACTCATAAATAATTCAAAGATGTGCATCTACGAAACCACGTAAAGTTGTTTAGGAGCATTAAAATTTCTCTGATTTCTATAAGCGAAACTTCGTTCTTTCATTCCTAATATGATGAATGCATAATCATGCAAGTAGCCAAATATACCACTTTTATTTCAGTACATAAAAAAGTGTGATTTCGTTTGATAAAAAAACTGTAGCTTACTTTGATCTCTGACTATACAGTTCCTTATTTAAAATATTTCATTGCCTTGATGCGCTTCGCTTTTATGAATAAAATTATTTTGAAGTCATTTTATGAAGTGGTATTCATTCAGCCGTATATTAACTACACAGGATCCGCGGCCTTAAACTTTCTCTAGACCCCTGGGCCCTTCTGCTTGGCAGAAATGTAATGTAACGCTCTGAGAGGTTCCCGAAAAAATAAAGGCGGCAACACTAAATCAAAGTATGCGTCATCGACCCGCAGAAGAGATGAGAGGACTACTTGCAGGGCTCAGAGATCATGCTACTTGGGGGAGTTCAAGGGCAGTGCTTTAAGTTCCTGTGAAGTTAAAACGATGGGTAAACAAGTGTCCTAAGCATTATAATACGGTCTTTCTGCATTTTTTTGCCATGCTATGGCGTCAGAAAATAAGGAAAGGGATGTAGCACTGAAATAACGTGTGAACCTGGCAAGAATTCCCAAGAAAAGTTGTAGACAACAGCTTGGTTGCGTAATAATTTTCCGTGCGCCTAACAGAACTTCAAGTCACTAAAGATAATTTTGACGTTGAATTCAAATTGAATTTTCTTAACTATTCGCTAACAGAAAAACTGTAGGGAAGAATGCAAGGGCGTCAGATATGGAAGAGCCATTCCGCTACGTAGCACAGAGTGGAAGATCTAATTTAATCATTGCGTGAAATAGATATGTTTCCTTTTGCAGCAAGGTATTTGTCAGCAGAAATATTTCGTCGTCACATCTACAAGCATTAACAGTTGCTTAATTCTGAAGCTAGCCGATTTTTCCTTTTTTTGCGTTCTTTTTGTTTCGTCTTAATTTGCTCAGCGAAGTAAACTGATTGGGTCTCTTTGACAATTCCAATTTAAGTAGTCATTTCCTTTTCGTTCTATAGTTTAATGTCACAGACATGATGCAGCGTGATTGCATACAAAGCGAATCGCTCGACCAGATGGGAATTTTTATTCCTTTCATCCATCATGAGAGGATCCAAAGGCCTGGTTAACTATGGTGATCAAAAAACAACGGCCAATTGAAAAAAAGGAGTTAAGGACAAATGTATGAATAGAGTGAGATTCTCCAATCAATTACTTTTATCAGGAAGCGGTCAGATTCCGATTCAGTTGATCCTGAGATGGTATGGGGAAGGTGGATTAACTGCAAATTCTTGTGTAGTACTTCCTTGTGCGAAATATTTATTACTGACCAAAGAATGGCATCAGATGCTGGAAGATGCACATCAACCTAATAGTTTATAATTGAACTAATGAATTCCAGCCCAAACGAGGCTGATTCCGATTCCTTGCATAGCCAGTCAGTAATTTTGTCTATAGAAAAGAACATAGGTTTCAATGTGAATGCAATCGCCCATATGTTTGAAACTAGTGTAACGCAGGAATTTATAGGGGAGAAAAGGCAGTGTGGTAGAAAATGGGAAGGAGGCAGAACTGGCCCTATTTCGAAACATTTACAAGCCTCCAACAGCATGGATGCTTTGGTTTGAACAAAGCCCGAGGTTTTAGCGGGCACAAATGCATCATTTTTAACAAGCAAAAAGCGCAACTTACCCAACACCTACGAGTTAAAAATTCTAGCGTTTTTTAATCCAACTTGCAGTTCTTTGTCACCCAATACAGAAAAACTATTTTAGAATAGGGAATTCGGTTGGCTTATATAATTGCGATACCATTTGAGAGGTTTCCTTTTCTGCCAAAGTCTATTGATCGAGGGTGCAGGCATTAAATTGATTTTTGCACCCAAAAAGTAAAATAAAGAAGTAGCGATTTTTCATCGGATTCAACAGACTCGAAATGGAAAGTTCGTTCTTCCTAAGCACTGAAAGGGGCGAATGGGGCCAGGCTGAACATTAACACAGCAATCACTTACCCGACCTAAAATGCATTCCATTTAAAAGAGTCACCCCAATTTAACCACAATCAAAAGCATTCAAAACTACGAGTAGTTCTTGGTCTTAGCTGATTGCGAAAATGCGTTCAAATGCTTAGGAGCATAGTTCAAGGAACAGTAATATCCTCTGGCACAGGGACTGTAGAAAAAATAAAAGGTTCGGACTGGATGAGGTTAGGGGCGATTGGGAGGAAGGCG